>CAAKHC010015887.1:0-10140 GCA_901007825.1 Macroramphosus scolopax | reverse complement strand
AGTAAGTGCAGGACGTCGGCTGAGCTTCACCTGCTAATAATCTAATAAAAGTTACAATCTTTAACGAGTCAGATTAATTTAGAATTCAGAACTAAAACAAACTCGTGCTTACGTCCGTTGTCTCGTGTGTGTTTACTCACGTAAACCTCACATGTTCTATAATAATGACCAAACATCTGAAGGCGTGCTGCTTCCTCCGGGATGAAATACAAACGCCCACAGAGGGAAGCTTAGTTTGACACATGCCCCGGCTCGACGGCAGTAAAGCAGCGGTGGATGGTGATATCTCCACCCACCTCTGGAATATTATCCCCCCCCGACCGGGGAGGAGTTGACTGAGTGTCCTGCGGGCAGGCGGTGTGTCGAACTTAAAAAAATAAAGCAGGTCTCCGAGATCATATCGGCGCTGAGCGTCTATAACAAACTGCGCCGACGTTTGCTCTCAGCCCTGCTAAGAGGTGGTTGGCGTGTGCTGTTAAGTCCATCGTGGGCTGCGGTGAGCATATTGATTTTCCTGTGGAGTCTCACATTCATCAAATCAATCCTCCTTCATCTACTACCCGACTCTGTCACTCAGGGGCGCCGCGGAAAATGCTCATTTTCTGTTTGGTGTCGTAGAAAAAAACAGATCACACTAATAAATAAAAGTCTGAGGGACAGTAATGAGTCGGTGCCGATGGAAGGAGTGACGGGAGGCAACAACACAACGAAAGACGATAAGTATGAAGACAAACTCCTGTAAATCTGGAGGTTTGAGACTTGAACCGAGGGGTTTACAACTTTATCGCAAAAAGGTGCAAAACCACCTTGTGGAGGAATCCGATCGATAACTGCTGTGCAGCCGTAAGACCCGCAGCTCTCTCGGAGGATCAGTCGCTGCGGTGAACCGGCCGGCTGTCAGCCCCAAATCCATATAGACAAATGTGTTACATCACGGAGGAGTCATTACCATGAGAATGGCTGATTTTAAAAATAGCTCCTCTGCGTGCCGCTTTGTGGAAACCTATTGTAGAAACACTTCCTGTTGGTTTACTGGCTGAAATCATGCGGCAGGACGAGTCGTGCTGTTAACACATGAATACTTAAAGTGGTTCTATTGTATGGAGCTTCCTTAGTCATCTGTGCTGAAGGGTTTTGCAGTGTTGTGAGTCAAATCAAGACAATTGATTGATTCTTAGAGCTCAGATTTACACATTACATCTCCTCAATGTTTACTTTCATGTCATCAATCTTCACAGTATGACATGTTCTGTCCTTAGACACGCCCAAAAAAAAGATGGACGAAATCCCGAAAGAGGAGGGATCCCTCTTCCTCAGGACGAACAGCCCAGGAACAGATGTCACGTGAACGACAGAACAAACAGCATGTAATGACAAAATATGTGATACATGTTGTAAAACATATCTCAGGAGAAATATAGATTTATTGGATATACATGGTGAAAGATTGAGATCGAGGAGGCGGCCCCCTGGTCGTCATGACGTCACCATCCCACACGGCGACCTGGAGGAGGACGAGTCACACAGAGATCAGAGATCAGCATCCCTTAGCACGTGCTGCCGTCCACGCTGCATCCACCAAACAAAGTCTAAAGTATTCCTGTGCAATAACTCTCCTCTCCCTCTCTCTCTCTCCCTCTCTCGCATATTGAAGCAGCCAAGCTGTTCCATGATTGCTGCCGCCACGATCCTCTGTGACAGTGTGTTTCCTGGATCAGCAGAAATATTCCAACCAACACGGCGCCGCTGCATCGTCGCTGCAGCGCTGCGCTCTTTCACGGGACCTGCAGGCTTTGTTAGTCACACATCAATTAATCACGCGGCCCGGGACGTCGCGGCAGCTGGAGGCCGATTCTTATTCAAGTAACATGTTGACATACACGTCTCGTATTGGCTCCGCCATCACCGGGGCACGACCAGCCAGCTGCTTATTAACACGTCCTCCTCTGGTGGGCGAAGGCACATAATGAACAGGCAAATATTTTAGCTTGCCGCTCATTAATAGAACAAATAAATGATCTGTACTGTAAAATCAGATGTAAAAACACGGCGATACACAGAGTACAGGGAGGATCTGACTGAGGCCTTCAATACAGGTGAGAAGACGAGGGCGGGCAAGGAGCTGATTGACAGACGAGACACAGGTGACATCAGTAACAAAGGGCGGGACAACAGACACAGACAGGAAGTGAAACACAAGGCAGGTGAAGTCAAAATAAAACAGGAAATAAGCAGGACACACGGACACTGAAGAGACGACCACAGGCAGAGAACTAGAAACGTACGTCCTAACAAACCCGACACATGTTCAAAACTATGACATCATGTATCACATTCATTCATGCATACAGAACTAAAAGTATTGCACAACATGTGCAGTAATTAACTATTTCAAATACCTCTAAATGTGCCTCTGCTGAACCCCAAACCCAACCAGACTTCTGCTGCAGCGTGAACAAACAACTGTTAAGTAACTACTAAACACTAAGTGTTTCGGAGATGATTACAGCTAAGTCGTTCCTGTTTACAGTCTCGGGGGGTCGAGCCAAATTATACTGCTGCAGTCTGTTGCAGAAAAAAGAGTCCAAGTCGTAAACTGGATGATGAGTCACCTGCTGGAAGGTCTGGGGTTTTCTTTGGACCCCCGACACGCCCTGACGCCTCCTAACTGCGGCCGACAGGAGCCGAGCGTCTCCCGGTGACTCTAATAAGTCAGTTTTATATGAAAGTCTGCTGCGTCTGACACAGACGCCTTAAGGGTTCATTATAAACAGAAACCAAGCCTGCGACTGTGAATTTATATGCAATGAATACATCATTCAATCGCTTTGTATCCATTAGACAACTTTTTTCCCCCGACTGGTGCATCGCTCTCCTGCATGCAGCTCTGCAGAGCATTCACAGCACCCATGAAATTGGCTTCTCATATAGTGATCACACATTAGATTAGATAAGACAGCTTTATTAAGCCCCAATGGGGGAACTCATTTGCCACCAAATCGACCCGTACAGTGAACAAATATAGACGCCGCAATCACAAGACGTATTACAGAGAATCTACCAGGCAGATCTTTGGTGGAGCAGCGTACCGACGGTTTGTATTTTTTTGCTGTGTCGTTAAATACAATAACTAAAGGAGAAGGTGGTGATGGTGGTGGGTGGACATTCTCAGGAGGCTCCATATTTCTGACCACCTATCTGCTTTATTAATTAACAGGTTTGTCCCCGGAGAAGTCGACGCTCAGACCACCATTTTTTGAAAATGTGTTCTTCCATCAGCAACCTTGATTATCAAAGCGTTTCGCGAATCACGAAAAAAAAAAAAAAAAACATTCTGTGATTAATAATTAATGCTGAGAGGAGCGAGAGGCAGAGAGAAGAGAGGAGCCTCCTTCACTGTGACAGCCAGACAGCCACCGCAAACTTTCCCTTAACTTCCCCGTTGAACGTCCAAACATACGCGAGTTGAAACATTCATGATCTGTTGGGATGTGCAGCCTGAACACCGGCGTATGTTTCTCTTCTTAATAAAGGCTGAATTAACGGCCGCGTCCGTCATCGCCCTGCGAGGATTCTTCCGGTTGACTGCAGTCAGCTCCGTCAGAGAGATCGAAAGTAGTTAGCTGAAGGGCACCTTGGTAGCGGCGCTAGCTACACCCAAAGCCCGGTTGAATCGAAGCTCTGTTTTTCTATGAATCTATATCTTCCTGTGCTTTGGCATTATCATAACGTGCACAGATATCAAGTCGCGTGGAAACCGCCTGTAGCCAGAGACTGAATTTCATGCTTACATGCATTACTTGGTAGGAAGGAGGAATGATTGCGGGGAAGCACAGCGGCTTCTGCAGCGAGGTGGATGACACACGGATGACATGTGCTCTCCCTTAGAGGGAAGGTGTGAGGAGACAGGGCAGCAGGGAAGCCATTTGTTGTAAATGATGCCTTTAAAATCCCTCAACATGCATGTACTGTCCTGTCCCGGTGCATCCAGTGACCCTTTTCCATAAACATGTTCTGACTCGGTTTGCAGCATGAATTTCCATCACGACCGCGTGAGTCTTCGGAGGCCGACAGGTTACAGGAGATCTCCTGGACCTGCAGGACTAATGTGGGCTGGATACTCTCCTCTAATTTCCTCTTTGGGGAGAAAATCCTAAATGTTTGTCAGATTCTCCTGCAACCGAAAACAGTTTCCAAGTGTTGTCGAGCATTGACATCGCATCTGCAAGCGCTCATGTGTCCCCGCCACAATCCCTTTGGATGTACTGACACTGACAGCACATCTATCGTCCCTGCTGACATGAGTGCTTTATTGAGCAAAGCTCAGTATGGGCTTTGGATCTAAAATGTGAAGCAACTGTGCACAATAAACCAGCCACGAGTGGTGTAAACCGTCTTCCTCCAAGATCTCTCTCTCTCCCTCGCTCGTCCTCTGTTGTTGTGATGAGCCACTGCAGTGGGGAAAAGGACTTTGATCCACTGGCTTGACAGCAGCTTGCCAAATTCCCTCTCCCTACGCAAAAATGCACAGATCCTGCCTTCCAGCAGTAGGGCCCACTTATTTGTAATCACATAGATTACTGTCCCCAGGCATTGGTGTACAAAAACACGATATTTTTCAGTGTTGCATGAAGGTTCAAGTTGCATGCAGCCTGTGCACTTTATACTGTACGTCAACATACAGTAGGTGGAACTTCTGCAGAGCACCGAGGCGTGCAGATTATCTCTGCAGGGCAGAGTCATGTCATGTCTGCTGCCCGCTACAATATGTTCTGATCAAGGGTTTAATAGCAAATTGAATATTTGAATCATGAATAAGAAGGAAAACCAGATGATTCAGTCCAAAAACTTTTTTTTTAAACAAAATGATTTCAGAGTGGCGATTTCAAGGACCTGTCGGTCCACGAGGACTCGGTGCTCAGAGTTCAGACAACACCTGAACCCAACTAAAAAACATTTTTCAAACTTGGCCTTCATTTAGACAACAACCTCCTAAGATCTGTAACTGTGTAACTGATGTACTGCAGGATCATTTGGGTTCCCACCAGCTGACTGTCAGCAGGGTGAATCAGATCTGAAAACATCTCGATTGTCCTGTAGTCTAGGGGTTCCCAAAGTGGGGTCCGGGGACCCCCAGGGGTCCTTGCCATTCTTTTACGGGGTCCTCATGAGAACTAGTTCAATTTCACTTATTTAAAAGTGTGTGAAAGGTGTCATTAACATTTTTTCTGAAATTTCCAATGTTAATTTAGATGAACATTTTAGTAGCTGCACTTTTTCATTAAACTAGCAAAAAAAAATGAAAAGGGAATCAAAACAAATCTTGATACAAGAATCCGTATTAAGAGAGAAAACTCAAAAGGGGTCCAGAACATGAAAAAGTTTGAAAACAACTCACTTGAGTCCGTCATTCATTGGTGTCTGTTCTCCTGCATTCGTTTTGAATTAATTTCTCTTCTCAGGTGTGTTTGACGGAGACCTTGAGCTGCACAGGTCACTGCTGCAGAATCAGAACGCCTCTCAGTTGGAGGGTATTTAATTAAAAACAGTGTTTTAATCAAAACACGTAAGAGTGTTTGAGAGGACAACAACTGAAGGAGTGAAGACAGACTGAAAGATTCAGGAGGGTTAAATACATTAAGTTCATTATACGTCTGTGATTGCAGGCTGGTTGAAACCTGGCTGATTTGAATGTAAACTGTATTGATTCATGTCTTATCTTTGCATTGCTGACGGAGAAGCGTTGCCTCCTTCAGTGAGTGTTTCCAGGAGCTGACCTCTGACCTCCTCCTCCCCAACATCCACCTCATAAGGAAACCGTCTCTATACCGTTTTATTTATTACGCTCGAATGAAGAAAAAAAAAATCTCATAAACCAAAAGTTAGCATTTTTCATTTTCCCTTCGCGGGAACCTTCAACATTCCCTTGAGGGGAAAGAAACACGTCTCAATAATGAAAAATAGAATAAAACACACCAGGAGTGGTTTCCCTGTTCGTTCCTCGGCTTTATAAAGACGGAGGCTGATGGAAATGAAGAAAGGAACAACAGCTACTCCTCCTGCAGTGGGAGTCGCACCAGACGTGTCCCTGAAAGCAACACGACTGCTGACTGTCTGCTTTCACTTTCCACTCCATTAGTGCATTTGTGCAACACAAAACCAAAAAGTGAATTACAGCTGCCAGGACGTGTCTCTGCATTTGCCTCCGTCCAACTGTAATTTAGCCTCACGTGCGGTGCTGAAGCTGCAAGTAAAGTTTCTTCCTCATAGCTGGAGGAGGAAGACTCCTGTGGAGGGATGAGAGGCCCAGAGCGCCTATAGGAAGAGACACTCAGGGACGGAGCTTTGTCTTTTTATTCAGCCCGTAAAGGCTTTTTACGAGTGGCAAATTGATAATTTCAATAAAATGAAGCTCGGCGAGGAGGTGCTCTGGTTCGTGAACATCCTCCAACCATTAAATCCACTCGGCGAGAGGCTGTAGATTCCCGCTGAAGGTCTGGAAATATGTGGACAAATTCAGAGTTGTTAAAAAATGTTTCCATTCCACAATTGATTCCATTATGAGTCTGTATACTGTAATGTATTAATTCACCTGAGTGTTATACAACACGGACGGCTGTAGGTTAATATCACACTCCATTATGTTGACAGTTATATTTAGGCAATAAAACCCGGTTGATGAGCCAAGAATCTTAATGCTCGTGTCTCACTTTAACTCACACATTTCCAATATCAGACTGAATGATAGAAGAACCATAACTAGCCATCATGTTGTGGAGACGACACGTTCTCATCTCTGCCTGTCGAATAGAAGAAGAAGGAGGCTTCTCACTTGTGTCTTAAAGCAACGCACGAGTCGTCCATGTGACACAAGGCTGGCCTCCAAATAAACTATTGGAGTCAATATACAACATCAACATACGGCAGGAATCCCAGTGTTAGGACACAAGATGTGGTGACAAACACCAGACTTAACAAACACCAGACTTAACACAAACAACAGCCTTAACAAGCACAAACACCAGACTTATGAAACACCAACTTAACAAACAACAGACTCATGAAACACCAACTTAACAAACACCAGACTTATGAAACACCAACTTAACAAACAACAGACTCATGAAACACCAGGCTTAGCAAACACCAGACTTAACAGACACAAACATCAGCCTTAACAAACAAACTACAGACTTAACAGACACCAGACTTAACACAAACACCAGACTTATAAACAAACAACAGCCTTAACAAACACAAACAACAGAGATATGAAACACCAGACTTAACAAACAGACACTTGAAACACCAGACTTATCAAACACCAGACTTAACAAACACCAGACTTAAACACAAACACCAGACTATACAAACGCAAGACTTTGCTCAATGAGACGGACGACTCGTCCCATTTGTAGCTACGAATGTCTCATTAACAACAACAAGACAAGACTGTAATGGCGAGAGCAGGTGTCTAATTTGTCTTGAGCTGTATACAGGAACAACTCGTCACTATAAACATTCAATAGTTACACTTTAACACTGTGGTAACGTTTTACGATGCTTAAGCACAACAATCAAATTGGTTAGTGAGCGATCATATTTGTAGGTAAAGCAGATGATGAGAGAGAATTTAAATGAATGGACAGTCGCCGCCTCTCGTCCAGACGGGGAAGAGAAGCTCCTGCCTCAGTATCAGATGGCCGATCAGTAAGTGAAGGTAAATGAAGTTACAGCAGATTATATAAATTCTCATTTGACCAAATGACAAACATACATGAGACTAGAAATGTAATATTGAAGGTCCAGAAGGCAGCGGACATGCTGTCATCATACATAATACAGAAAATGACTCTTTTCGCCAATTAGCACAATTTGTAGCACAAAAATGGACATTTATTGATGACTGTTAGAGTTCCTGAGGGCCGCACGGCTGCCGAGGAAGGTCGTGCGAGAAAGGTCTGGACCTCTGCTGCTCGCTCGCTCTTCCTCATCATAATTATCACATGTTCGCTGTACTTTACTGCACTTTTAAATTGCCCGGCTAAAAGAAGCTGCGGTGTAATTCACATGGTGGATCCGACCATTAAATGTCCTGTGAAATCAAATGCTCCGTAGCACCACAGCTGCAGACCCCGGGACCGACTGACATTAATACATGGCGAGTCTCAGTGGCAAAGCTTTACTGTAATAACCCATCAGTCAGTTCTCAATCCTGCTCTGGATGTGCCCCCCCCTCACCCCCTCCCCACCTATGTGACTGATGACTTGTGCAGTCCCGCTCATGTCGAGCTGCAGCGACGAGAGCTCAGACTCTTTCTCCTGCTCAGGAGAGGAAACCAGCTCCTCAGACCAGCGTTGGAACCCGAGGTCGGCCTCGACCTCTGCAAGGTGAGAGCTGGACTCTGACCTCAGGGGGTCGGACAAGTTGGGGAGAACAAATTCAAAAGTTATTGAGCGACAGAACGAAGCACAAGTAGAAACACTATGTAACCCTGTTGAAATGTGTTAATTAATATACTGTATTGTATATATGTTGCTATATTGTTCAATAAGAGAATGTATATTATATCTGTTGTGTAATAATATAGGTTAAAATGTTTACATGAGTTATAAAAATGTTGGTCAATTTACTTTATTTTGAAAGGGTGTGTGAGTGAAGTATGAAGTGCGAAGACAGGTGCAGGTAGTGAGGAGAGGCGAGAGATGAAGAGCGCGAGGAGGGAGAAAGAAGAAGATACGACAGGTTAAATTAATGTGTACACCAGTTTTATTATAAGTGTTCAACCAGGACTCTTTTATTAATAACTTGAGTGGTGTTAGTTTGTCAGGCTGAGTGGACCACTCCGCTGAAAAAAGTTGAGGCGCTACAACTAAAATACCACGTAAGTGCTTGCTGCAGACACCTTTTAAAGAGGTATTACACAACACCCGTCCCCGTATTTATCCATATCAGAAACCAATACTACATCACAGAATTTATTTTATCCGGCAAGAGTCTCTAAAAAGAGATTTGTGGAAATTCTGGCTTTTTTCTCCATCACAGAAAATGAGCTGGAAAATTCATTTTGAAAGCCAGCAGGCTGCCAGAGTAATCACCGCGTTATTGGTACCGATCAACAACCCTATCAATTCCCGGTCGATCTATTAGGGTCGTTTTGTGCAACAGGGAAGCAGAGATCATATCTCACCATCCGGATCTACTCTATAAATACCGGCGCGGTGATTATGTTCCTCCGGGGCGTTCGTGGCCTCCGTTCATGCAACAGATGCACATGTGGAGTCGCAGGTGCGGCTCGGCCGACGTGGTCAAGGTGCGATGTACGAGGGGCTGTCGGGGACGGGATGTATTAGTGGAAAGTATGATGAGTGTGACCTTTCCAGCAGAGACACAAACCGACAACAAGCACTTGGCACCGGAGCCGTCCGCTGATTGACTCGTCTCCACGGTAGGTGAGATAAGTCTCTGTCAACGCGCCGTGCCAACGCAGGAGCGGCCATGTTGTTGTTCTTTCCCACACAGCATTAAAATGCAATCAGTGTGACTTATTGTGCTCAGATGCACATTAAGACGGGACCGACTTTTCAGGCCATTTGCTTGATGCTGAACTCAAAAAAACAAGGTCATTGGGAAACATAACTTTGTCTTAGCAACATGGATCTATGATGAAGATGTGCAGCTCTCTGAGGTTCGACGGAGCCGGTGAAACATTCTCACACCAAGTTGGCGAGATATTATTCTTGTTTGGTTACAATCAGTATTTCTGTAGCAAAGGGAGAGAGTCTGAGAGTCCTCTGGGCTGCAGAACATGCAAAGTGCCCGCGACGCCCACAACTTCATTGGTATGCACCCTCGCTCGGTTCCTGCTGGACGGGGAGCAGCCACGGAGCCAGCGCTGGAGCATGAACGACCCCCCTGCTGCTGATTGGCTGGATTACAGTTTTGTGGCTTTGTTTGTCTCCCGTTTACAGAGCCGGGGGAACAGAACAGACTGCTAGTGGACGAGATAGCAACTAGTGTCTCAACAGACAACTTGGTTGTCCTCTGTGGTTTTAACTTCGCAGCTACAGTATCGACCGTTGCTGCAGCGATGACGAGGCAACGTTAGTCTAACTCGACACCTCACCGTCTGTCCGAAC
>CAAKHC010015885.1:0-11948 GCA_901007825.1 Macroramphosus scolopax | reverse complement strand
GAGCACACGCACAATGAGCACACACACAGTGAGCACACACACACAATGAGCACACGCACAATGAGCACAGGCACAGTGAGCACACACACAATGAGCACACACACAGTGAGCACACACACACACAATGAGCACACACACAGTGAGCACACACACAATGAGCACATGCACAATGAGCACACACACAATGAGCACACGTACAATGAGCACACACACGGAGCACACACACAATGAGCACACACACAATGAGCACACGTACAGTGAGCACACGCACAATGAGCACACACACAATGAGCACACGTACAATGAGCACACGCACAGTGAGCACACGCACAATGAGCACACACACAATGAGCACACACACAATGAGCACACACACAATGAGCACACGTACAATGAGCACACACACAGTGAGCACACGCAGCAGTTTAATTGTGTCGTTTTTCATTGGAGCACTATATATTTTAATGTTTCAGCAATAGCGGTTGTAAGATTTGTTTCCCTACAGAGTGTCAGTGGCTCATTAGCTGCTCTTAGTGTGGGATTATTTCAAGTTGGTTTATGTTTTTTGGGGTGTCCTTTTCTGTCTAGTCAGCCCTGGTGAGTGAGCTGGTAGCAGGCAGAAAAAGATGGGTGTTGCCCCTTGGAGATACAGTAATTAGTTTTCTTTCCTTTATTTCTTTTTGTTTGTCCTTATTAGTTTTGAAGGCATTGATTGCAGTGTGCAGTGGAACTTAACCCTGCTCTGTTTGTGAGAGCTTGGCAGATCTACTGTGGGGAGGTTAAGGTTGGCGAAGATAAATTGTTAAGCTGGAATTCTGAAATAAAACGTTGTTGGTGAACTAGCTAAGTTTTGAATTTGTGTTGGGAGAAAGTGGATGTCAGTATTGAACTTAGTTATTCTTTTTATATAGAACTGGAAATGAACAGAGCAGCGGTGGGCCAGGACCACCTGGCTGTAAGATCCAGGGCCATAGTTGTCTTCCCATCTCTCATAGATCATGGAGGGGATGCAGAGGGAAAACATGGAGCAGCACACACATGCGATGTAGCAGCAGCTGCAGAGACTCCAGTAAATTTCTTCCCCACCTTCATTCAGCATAGTGAGACTCTCCTGCTTCGGAAGAATCGATTGAAGGGATTAAGAGCCACATTCAATGCTCTGTTTGATAGTTGGGAAGTCGTGAATGTAAAGCTGAACTTCCATAATAAAAACTTCTACTCTATAGCATTACCTCCTCATCATCATTTCTTATGCTGGTGAATTGTAGTGGGGACAACAATGAGAACAGTTAATTTGATATAATACTGTATTCTTGACTGGTACTCCACACCAGTAGGTGGCGGTAATGCACCTAATATCGTTACCAACCGCCAATAAACGCCGGACTAGAAGAAGGTACGCATGCGCGTGCTCAGTAGGCGGAACTGTTCGGTGAATGTACACGGTGAATGGGCTCCGGTTCCAGTAGAATAGTTACTTACACAGACATGGACGGTCAACGTTAGCCGTGGTGTTTACGTTTCCTTTGAACCGGGCAGTTAAGAGGTGGACTTAGTCTGGAACGTCGTAGTAGTTGAAAAACCACCGTAATATGGTAAGTTCGTGCTCATGAAAAAGGCAAGTGCTAAGCTAGTGCTAGCAAGGTGTATGGTTTCAGGAAGTGTCTACCTGCTCAAACTCCCCCTGGCAACCGTGAGCAAGGAATAACGGCTTCAGAGGAAAAATAGTCAAGTATAACGTTAACTGACACCCATATCATGTTATGTGTATCAGGTATTTATGTAATGACTTAATTCGGCAAAACAATCATATTTTACTGTGTATTTCTAGCTCGATCTAGCTGAAATAAGCTAAACTCAAGGTTATAGTCAACGTCAACAAAGAAGGTAACAGATGGCAGATACTCGGCAACTATCTTCTGTCTGTCTGCCAATCTACAGAATGGAAACGGAAGTAAACTAGGAAGAAATTCTAATGTACTGTAAATGTTATTTTCTTGAAATACTGTGCCCAAGTTTTTGGTACACTACATAGCCAATAGTATGTATTACACATAACCCTGATTCGAAACATATGGTCTATGCTGTGGAGCAGTAAAATTGGTTGAATGATTCTAACATCATTTCTTTTGCACAAAACAATTGTGAGTTTTAACTGAGTAGTTAATGTATAATGAAAATACAATGTATATTATAAGTACATCATGCTACATTGGCCATTTCTCAGTACTTTTGCTTGCTAATACCAGCCCCTAAAATTCAGTATCACGTAGTGACTAGTAGGATATTTGTTTTTTGTTATCAGTGTTTTTTTGTTGCGAGAGTGTGCGTCTTTTTATCTGGCAGTTGTCATCCTGTTTTAAATGGTTACTGGATACATGATTGTTTGCCAGGGGCAGTTTACGCTTTTCATCCGTGTGAAACATAAGCACAACTTGAGAATATCCCTGTGCTCCAAAGGTAGTCTAGTAAAGCATCGCTGATCATGGTGCACCATCTCACATTGTCACTGCTGTCTTTGTGACTTCCAGAGCGAGGCTTCTGTTACATGTTAGACTTATACACCTCTCTTGGGGCGCTTTCTAAGTAGTCAGACACTTAAAACAACAATCTGAGCTATTCAGTATTTACTTCAACACACATAAACACCCAGTGCAGCCAATTTGGTGATAGTGTTCCTTATTAATATTTGACGGAATCCAGTCATTCTTGTACATTTTTTCATTGCTTCAAAATGCCTGTAAAAAATGGATGATGGAAACATAGCTTTTGTTGCTGGCTGATCTGAGTCACCTGTAGATGTGAGTTGCACATCTGCTTTATTTTAACCCAGACTATGATCCCAACCTAAACCAAACAAATTTGTTTTTGTGAAGAAAAACCTTATTCATAGTATTTTGATTAGCATTGGTAAACATTTTATGTCGCCAAATTGTGTGAAAATCGATTGGAAGTCATACTACTTTCTTGACTACTCACTTAAACGTTAGATGATTAAATGTCAAAAACTTCCTCCTCCCACCACTTGAACCTAGTGCTGATCCTGGGCCAGTGCCAGTGCAGAGTTGGTTTAACCTGTAAGGAGTTTTCCTGGCCGAGAGCTGGTAAATATGAAGAACTCGTCAACAACTTCTGAACTGGTTCTTGAAACCATCAGACCTGTCATTAGAAACCTTTCATTTCCAATGGCTGTTTTACAAACGTATTACCCTCATTGCTCAGATATCAACAGAATATCACGGACAAGCCTTCTGCTGACAGGAAAAAGTTACAGAGGGTCGTTTAAACCCTCTGGGCTCATGGGTCGGTCCTCGGTTTGGGCCGGTCATTATCCAAACTGCATTTCAAAATACAACCGGTCTATCAGAAGATTTGGCCTGGTTAAATAAATGGTCACAACCGATTAAGAGGTTAAATTAGGGATTTATCTATTTGAAATCTGTCTCATTACAGCTGCAAAATACTGTTCTATACTTAATACCACAGTGAAGAGGAAGATGTCCTGACGTCTGTTAAAAACAGATACTAAAGGTAAAAAAACATAATAATCTTTATGTAGTCTTACACGGTATATCCCAATGGCTGGGCAGTATCCACATTGAAACATTAATACTGTCAGCATGTTCCCAAGTCTCTGAGGATAATGCATCAACATGGAATTTAAGGCAGTAAACTATTAAGAAAAGAGCTCCTTGTATTATTGTTTCAATATTTTTTTTGTCCCTGTGTTTTATGCAGATGCGTTTCATGCTG
This sequence comes from Macroramphosus scolopax, assembly GCA_901007825.1. Lineage (NCBI taxonomy): Eukaryota > Metazoa > Chordata > Actinopteri > Syngnathiformes > Centriscidae > Macroramphosus > Macroramphosus scolopax. The sequence continues at coordinate 8,195 of CAAKHC010015885.1, read as the reverse complement.
CTGTTCAGTCGTCAGGGGAAGCTGCGGTTGCAGAAGTGGTACACAGCCACGGCCGAACGCGACAAAAAGAAGATGGTGAGGGAGCTGATGCAGATAGTGCTCGCCCGCAAACCAAAGATGTGCAGCTTTCTAGAATGGAGAGACCTGAAGATTGTCTATAAAAGGTAAAACGCTTAATCATGAATTTAAATAAGTTGGCACCAGTTGCCCCCATTAGCAGTTTCCAAAGGAGTTTAGCTGTATTCACTTGCACGCCTCTCATCCCAATTCATTTTGTAGGAAGGTCATTTTGAGATGAAACCAGGCCAGCCTTCCGAGCTGTTACCCTACATGTCTGTTCACAGTGCAGCAGTTTCTCTGGTTTAGTTTGTCCACTATACTGAAGTCCACCTCCCACAGACCACTGACATTTCACGTCTGCCTCTATGTGGGCTGAGCATTATTAGACTGCAGGTGGGTGGACAGGGTTGGACCCAGCATTCAACTCTCATTGATCTAAAACCACACCAACGCAAGCACACAGAGAGACATCAGTGTGGGTTATGCTCATTACAGGGAACAGAGTGCAGAGGTGGAGTAACAAAAGAAAGGAGAACCTATCAGCCTGTGTGTGGGCAGATGTGCGGGCGATGAGCTAAGCAGAGGATTTTCCTGCAGGGGAGAAAGACTGAGGGAATACTGCACTTGTGAAAGAGGCTCTACTGCTCATCACAGATCTCCTGTTAACCCGTTAAGCATGTAACTTTTTGTTCTAATAAAATATGGCAAAATGGCTGAACTCCTTTGTCTTTCAATATCTTTGAGAAGATGAAGAAAAGAGGGCGGGGCGGGGGGAGCTTGTTTTGTCTTCTCAAGGGAACTGGTGTTATGTCACAGAGTGTGAGCAGTGCAGGGGGAGAGAACACAGCACCAAGTGACAACAACAGGTAGTTGATGCAAAGAATGAACATCATTACCTCCACAAAGGAGGTTTAGCTGGTTTTGGTTTGTTTATCCGTCTAAATGTCTGTTAGCAGGATTCCGCTTAAAGTACCTGGAAGATTCCCACCGTACTTGTTGGAGGGGTGTAGCACGGCCATTTGAATTTACTACGAGAGATGTTGTGGTTATCAGGTGTTAGTTTGAACATGGCCCAGTTGATGAGTTGCATATGATAGAAGGGCTGATGGTCTGTACTGTCTCTAGTTGTACATGCATCTTCAAACTGAGTGTCAACTTCATGATTCACTTCCAGCTTGTAACGACAATCAATTTAAACATTGAACCCGGTGCATCCTTTAATCTTTGTGTCCCTCCCCATAATGAAAAGTGCAACGTCATCCACCCTCTGAAAGTGTGACCAGGTGTCCCTCTGTGGATTGAGTGTGTTCATCTCCTTCCTCTGTGCGTCTCTTCATGCAGGTACGCCAGCTTGTATTTCTGTTGTGCAATCGAAGAACATGACAATGAGCTGATCACACTGGAAGTCATTCACCGCTTTGTAGAGCTGTTGGATAAATACTTTGGCAGTGTAAGTCTCTACAATTTCTCCTTTGTGGTTCCTAATCTGTTTACTTTCTCCCTTCACTCGATTTCAAACCGGTGCATTAAGGTAATTGAGTGAATTGCGACCGTACAAGACTTCCTGGGTGTAAACGCTTTGGTTGTGTGTTCGGCAGGTGTGTGAGCTGGACATTATTTTCAACTTTGAGAAGGCCTACTTCATTCTAGATGAGTTTCTCATGGGAGGAGAGATTCAGGACACTTCCAAGAAGAGTGTCCTCAAGGCCATTGAACAGGCCGACCTACTGCAGGAGGTAACCCCCCCCCCCCCTCTGTCCCTTTGCTTTGGCTACATGTTACACATTCAGTTCACTAGCAGCTCAGTTGAAGGAGCAACATGGGAGTGTGAATTAATAATGTTTGTCCCAAAGAAAGAAAACATCTTTTAGATAATTTCTCTTGACTGGTGTTCTAAGTCGTATTGTGATCAATTCCAGAACGTGAGTCACATTCTCTCCTTCTGCTTCTGTTACAGGAGGACGAGTCACCCCGGAGTGTGTTGGAGGAGATGGGCTTGGCGTAGTACACAGCACCGAGTGTGAGACACGAGATACTGAGGCGGAGGGCTGGATAGGTGGGGGCGGGTTGAACACGCTTCAACAGGGAACGACTTCTGTGTATCTGTGGCTCTGGGGACTGACGAGAAGTGTTTACTGGGGCGGAGGGTCTGTTAGGAAGGAAAGATCCTCGCATTGACACACCCTTTGGTTGTACGTTCTTATGTGTGTGTGTGTCTGGTTCCGGTGCGGGGGTACTTTTAACTGTGTGAGTGTGGCAACAGAGGGTGTGTGTGTGTGTGTTTAGATCTTTTCAGAGACCTAGATGGAGTCCAGCTATATAAGATAAGCCATCGTAGATTCCAGCATGAGAGACAGCGTGAGGCAAGTTTGCAGTGTGACTGATTTTTTTATGCAAAGAGCTCGTTGAACAGTCGCAGCCTGTCCGGAAGGTTTGTCAGGTACCGAATGCTGGAGACCAAGTTGGGGATCACTGAAAGAAGCAGTCTGGTCTTACTGTATATTTTTCTTAGTGTCAACAATCTAATGAAAACACCAAAACCAACGAGTGTGTCCGTCCCTTGTTTCCTTCTAACGAGCCGTGTCGAGGTCAGTACTTAGATATTGTAGTTTATTCTTTGCTTACTGCCATTTTTAAAAGTAATATAACTTCACGTACTACTTCCTGTCTGTAGTTCGTTGTACTACTATATACACGTTACTGCCAACACTGTGTGTGTTTCTTGGAAGGACCGGGTCACCCACTGGGACTAACTGGTTAGTTTGATGGTTTTGGGCCTCCTGACCCACACGGGATCAGGAACACCTTCAGTGTTGGTTTTGGATTTTGAATTGGATTTGTTGACCTGAAAGAAGACGGGACATTATATAAAGGAACATTTGAATTGTTTTACAATCTTGCTTTCCTGTATTCAGCATTATTTATATCCATTATATAAGAGGTAAAATACTACGTACTGACTGTCGGTTCACCCGGTGTGTCGTCATTCACTTCAGCTGATAGTTTCAGAACATCGTCGTCATGTCAACCTGCAGTTTAACATTCAGATAGATGGTAAATAAAACAAGCAGAAGGACACAGTCAGCCCTCTGCAATGTTTCCTAGTGCTTATTCAGGCTTATATCACCAATTTCACTAACGCAGAAGTAGAGACGTCCTTAACGTCAACAAATCCGGCAGCAGTAGTTCCTCTGGCGGTGGTGTTAGACCACACGGTCTCACCGGCGTCACTGCCGAGGTTTAGTTTAAAACTGGCGACGAGACAAATGAACAATGTTCAGTTGGTCAACTGTAAACCAAGAAGTGGATTTATACAACAATAACTACTAATATTCACTTAAGCTTCAAGTCATTTAGGTAACGTGGTGCCTTGAGTGGCTTTGTGTTCTGGCTTCATGTATCCGTGTATTGGTAGAAATGTAAATTATAATCAGTAGGATCGAGGACCGTAACGACGATATAACACCGAGGTCGTGCTGGACGTCTGTCAGAAGCAGCTGGTGATGGAAGTACAAGCTGTTTCTTCCTGTTGACCCGAGTCGTAGCAGAGGTGTCCTGTTGTGATGATTCCTGTATCTGTGATCGGCCCGTCCTGCCCAACGCGACCGGCCCGGTCTCACATCCTGAATCAGGGATTGTGAATTATGAACCAAAGATATTTGAGATCTGCACAACAGCCGAGAATACCTTGTCTGCATATGAGCCATTCAGAAGAACCGTCAGTGGACTGATGCACCAGACTGGGTGGAGGTGTCCAGTCTGTCTTATGCAATTTAACAATGTGCAGCTGAGAGTCGCGTCCAGTTCTTTACCTCCAGACACCGCGATGCAACTGAAGGAGAGAAAGTCTCTGGAGCCCAAGAAGTAAACGAGGAAATACAAGTCCACTCTAATGCTACCGTACATGATCACTGTTCTCTTTGTTTTGGTTCCTACTGTGTTGTGAACTCTGATGTCCAGATGTCAGACAGCTGGGGCGTCATGAGACGTAGATGCTCATCCTTCAGTAGAATCAACTGACATTTACGTTAAAGCATTTCTGTAATCGTGGTTTGCCTGCAAGCAGTTTTGAATGTATTTTTTGGGGAGAGGAAACACTCCCCAGAGTCCCGGTGTGTCAGCTCCTTGGGTGTCGGGTCAGGGTTCGGTTTGTGTTTCTTCTATCTCAACCTGCCTTCAGTTTGACTTGTTTTCGACTGGCCTGTAAGTTGCTGGGAAACGTATGCAAATGCACAAGCTGCTTTCACATCTCCAATCAAATCTTTAGACACGTGTGAACGTTTGTAACTAACGCTCAAACAACTTAGTCAGATAAATAAAGTTATAGTGCACTTAAATCACTCCTGATATTTCACGTGCTTGATTCAAAGGTCCTGACATAGTTTACAGGTTAAACTCCTCCGATGTAGATGAGACTTGAGGAAATGACTCCTGGAAGATTCGGACTCTTGAAACCGTTGTTATATAATCAGCTGTTAGTTGTGCTGAGCTGCAGAAAGACGCATTCCACTTTCAGCCATGGAGGAATGTTGGAGGGAGGAAATTATTTTTAGAAACATCTTCGTTCAAAGAGCCTGACATGTTTGATCTTTGATTACAAGGTGCCAGAGAAAGAACAGAGACTTTGGAAACAAGTCCAAAATGGCAACCAGCTTCCAGAACCGGACACATTTACTACTTCTGCTGAGCCTTTGTACGGCGCCAGAGTGAGTACATGACCTGCTCCAGCCAACATTAGTGTCCACACCGGGGACTTCCTATAACATACTTTACACGTTTACGTCAACAGTAGCTGATTTAGAGTACAAAGACTCATAACTCATCATTTATAGTGAACTAAACTCCCCCTTCGTAGTCGAGGGCGTGAATCGTCTGCTAGTCACGTCCGGTTGTTTTCCAAGTTAAGTTGAGCAGCGAGTGTCTCTGGTCAAACTACAACAGTAAGACAGCTGCAGCAGCAGATATCTTGTCAGCTGGTCATTGATGACTCGAGTTTTGTTCCATTTCCCAAGTCATATGTGAACAATCTTGTACAGCCTCAAAGTAAATTCATTACTTTATTGTTATATAAAACCGTATATTTATTATATATTATACAGGGAGATCAGTTCCACCCACATCTCATCGGAAACGACTTCTCCATCACAACCCTTTTAATCCATGAAGAACGGGTGTGTGTGTGTGGGGGGGGGACAGCGTCAGATGGTTGTCTGTGGATGAAGGAAGGAGTTCAGGTCGGCCGGCGGTGTTTGTAGGAGGAACTTAGTTCCAGCTTGGCTGTTTCTCTTCTGTCCTGAGGGTTCTGTGCACCGATCCGCCTGGTCGGTTGGTCTCTGTGGGGAAACATGTTTAAGGCTCTGACCATTACAGCCGTGATGTACCTGCTCTCAGACGGTCGTCATTGGTTACCTTCAGATGGAATAGAAGGTCTCCGTGGCACCGTAGTAGAAACATGTTAGAAACCTCCAGACGCATCCAAAGGATGGAAATGTGACCAACGCCGGCCGTCCCTCACCCACTGGTACGTGTCGGTAGGGTCTAAGTAGACTGGCGTCACCTCATCTAGAGCACTAAAGAATAGAATGAGCACAAGATGGCAGTGACCGTATCCAGGGGAGACAGTGGTGACGTCCATCTTTATATACAGTCAACGGAACGTCCTCCCATCGTGATCATCGGTCGTCGTCTTTCAAGGGAAACCTGTTGAAGTGACCTGACCAACGACAAGCCAAGTCAGACCTCATGGTGCTTGTCTTTGTGTACAGATAGATCTTTGAACATCGGACTGTAACTGCAACACTACCTTCTCTAAAAAGATGAGTGTATTTTCTAGAGAAACCGTGGAGGGCAAACGTCCGCTGAAGTTCTGTCGTCCGTATACACAATTAGTTTTTTGTGACGTACTTGCTGAACTGTGAATGTGAGGTCATGTTCCACCAGTAAGGGCTCATAGTTCGATGTGATTGTTTTCTAATACGGTGGCGGGAAGACGAAGAGCACACGGGGGCTGTCGATGTGTCGTTCTGCCATCGAGAACCGCTACAAAACAAAGACACCAGCTCATATTTCACGTGTGAAACAGCTTCTGGGAAAAAGATGCTTTAAGCGCTGTTTTAATATTCTTAGAAATATGACAAATCTTTAGTTCAATTCTTAAATTCCACCTTAAATCCATTCTGTGATCTATTCAAATCGTATTAAATGGGTTCCTAAAATCCTTAGTGTGCCTCAAATCAACTAGTTGCTGCAATGTAACGATGTAAGTCGAATTGACTGCTGGACCGACGCTGCCTGGACTCGGTGTGTGATGTTACCTATCAGATGCAGGATGGTTTCACACACTGACGTGGTCCAGCAGGCTCTTCATTGGCTCCATACTGAGACCTTCCTTACATTCTTCACTGAGCTTCCGGAGGTTGTAAGACTAATCCTGACCTCCGCTCCTGCTAACGTGGATCACTTCTCCTGCTGTGCTGAATCACGACGTCTCCGCCGGCCGAGATTCGGTTTCATTACCAGTTTGTCTTTTGATCAATCAGCTCATCTTATGCAATGTCTTAAATCAACTTGGTGATTGTTGTATTCATAAATTCATTCATGTTAAAAAAACAAATAAAGCAAAAATGTTTGATTCTTAATTTCTTGTTTAGAACTTGTTTCGGCTCCTTGGAGAAAGAAAAGACTGTTGAGGAATGTAAAAGGAGCCGAGTGTCAGGAAGGAGGAGCTCATTGAATCTGTGTGATGATCTACAGGCGGGAGGTTTAAGGGACTCGGTGTGTGAAAGGAATTTTCTAAAGAAATAAAACATTTTAAGCTAATTGAAATGGTGTGTCCGTCCTGTTTCTGATGATCTGATCCGGCTGACAGCTCCTCCATCAGGAGGGGTCACGTTCCCAGTCTGAGTTCAGAGGGTGTTGCAGATGTAAATATAGAACGCTGGAAGACGGAGGAGAAGAGGTGAGAATGAACAAGGACAATCCCTCCATGTTTCCTTGCACCACCTCTCTGAGAAGATTCTCAGACAGTTCCTAACCCCGTCTAAAGATATCTAGCAGGGAAGCAAGGAACCTTCTCCGAGCAGCGACATGCAAGTTAAGGAAATGAGAGAGGAGGTGGATGAGGAGGAGGGGTTGGAGAGGAGGTGGTTGGTTCACACATTCTATTTAAAGAATGAGACTGTTTGATCAGAAAACACATGAAATATGTAAATAAATATGGTTGAATCTGAAAGGTCTGTGTGATATTTCATGTGAAATGAATGAAAACGTCAATTTTACAATGTTGAATAAAGATAAACATTCTGGATCCATCCCGAATTGAATGGCCCAAACCGAACCGACACCCTCCTCCGACCTGGACCTCCATCTGTGTCGTGTCCTCAGAACATCCTAATGAACTGTACATTCATCTCAACCTCTCCGGCCTCGCTGCATGTTAACTTCCCAGTGGCCTCATCTGTCCTCCATCTGTTCTTTGTTCTCACCTCCTTTAAAGGGTGAGTCACTGACTCCTGATGCAGGTGGCAGATGTTGGGCAGCAGGTGGCGCTGCAGCTGCTCTCTGGCAGAGGAAATCTGTTTTGCTGTTTCTGTTTTTTCCTCTGCTTGTTTGACACTGAAGGTGTCTGATATCAGAAGGGCGGACAGTGATAAAACATGCTGTTCTTCTTCTTATGTTCGCTATGAATGTTACCTTTCATTATAATTATCTATAAGAGGGGATCTAATTTAAGAATTTCTATTTCGTGCATTAATTAAACCCCCCTTTCATTCATATATTCATGTGGGGATAACACAATAATAGTTCCTAAGGGTGATGCCAAACCTCCCTGAAATACCCTGGAGATCCTGTCCATGCTGCAGAAGAATGATTCCTTAGCCTGAAGTGTAACACACCAGTAACCTCACGGTGAGTGGACGAGGAAACATCCAGGATTATGCTGAGGTATGTTCCTCCTCCGCCATGAGAGATGCCTCCATAAAGTGCGGATTCATTCAGCAGCTTCTGTTCATTCAGCAGCTCGAGCGCTGCAGCTAATTGGCCCGATCAAAGAGTGTGTGTGTGTGTGTGTGTGTGTGCATGTGCCAGCAGCATATCAACAGTGTGAGGTCACTGCAGTGGAAAGTCTGACAGTG
>CAAKHC010015882.1:5658-17477 GCA_901007825.1 Macroramphosus scolopax | reverse complement strand
AGCGGAGCTGAGCGATGCTGATACAGAGTGTTAATGGCAGCATGACTCACAGGTGATGATATACTGTATATATATATACGTACATATATGTATTAACCTGGGTTATCACTGCTAAGAGGACTGGATGCTGCGTGGCTGAGGAGCTATCCTGCAGTAGCCACAAGGCTCTAGTCAAACACATTTCTAACTACACCACCTCCTCCATCCTTCAAGCTCAATGTCACACGGGAAATCACATAATTGCACGGGAATGTGTGCATGCAAGGTGAATGTGCCGTTAATGTGTCTGACTGCGGAGGAGTGGCGAGCACGGCCGCGGGAAGTCAAATATTTTAGTGGCTCTCTGCTTTTTTCCAAGTGACTCCAGGAATGAAGATTTATATCGATCCGTTCACATATGAGGACCCGAACGAGGCCGTGAGGGAGTTCGCCAAGGAGATTGATATCTCCTGTGTGAAGATTGAGCAGGTCATCGGTGCAGGTAATGGACCGGATGGAACACAGCCCTGTGAAATAGCTTGTCTGTTAGTGGAGCTTCCTGAATGGATTCCTAATTGTTCTAATTGTTCCTCTTCACAGGAGAGTTTGGGGAGGTTTGTAGCGGCAACCTGAAGCTGCCTGGTAAACGGGAGATGTTCGTGGCCATAAAAACTCTGAAGTCCGGCTACACGGAGAAGCAGAGGCGGGACTTCCTGAGCGAGGCCAGCATCATGGGCCAGTTCGACCATCCCAACGTCATCCACCTGGAGGGCGTGGTCACCAAGAGCAGCCCCGTCATGATCATCACGGAGTTCATGGAGAACGGATCTCTGGACTCCTTCCTCAGGGTGAGCAGCTGCGTTCTGTTTTTGCTTCTCGATGACACGACAGGCTGTGATGTCACTGAACCAAGAACACAAACATCTGCATCAGCACAATCGTTATTACAGTGAGTTATATACAAGGATTCATATGTTTGTATCTCTGAACTTCAGTTTATTTAATCACCAGGAGAGACTTTGCACACTGAAATAGATCAACAATGACATCATTCATGAGACTTCACATCTAAAACAAACACACAGGCGATGATGTTACAACAAGACGGAGGTTTGGAAAGATGAGAGATGAAGTTATGAGGATATAAAACAGGAGAACGCAGCTCTCGTACACTTGTATTTGTTGAATAATGGAACATAGTGTCTTCATTCCTGCTCATTAATTATTGGTTCAAGTGTTCACAGATTCTCTTCTGTTTGAGTTGAAACGCTGTCGTTCACCAGCTTCATCATCGAAGCGCGCTGAACATCTGTCGCTGACTTTGATCCATGTTCTATATTTCGGTCAAGTTCTCTACGATACTGACGCAGACCGACCGGGTCTCGTTTCCTTCTTGCTTTGTATTCACCTCACACGCGGCGCCGTTCTACGGATACAACCAGAAAAAACCTGCAGCTCACACAAATTCACCGGATTTCTAGTTTTCATAATCAGAAGCCGGAGGAGGGACGTCGTACGGCGGAGCTCGCCAACCCCTCCGTCTCTTTACAACCCACATACATTATTCAAATACTCTGCGAGACTGGAAAATGAGATGTCATGATGTTGAAAAATGAAGTTGGCTGCGATGATGATGAGGAGCCACGCAGCCCTTCGTCATACGTCTCGGAATGTTTCCTCTTTAGCATGCGTTCATCCGGCGTAACGTCTCTCTGTGTGTGTGTGATGGAAGGACCTGAAAACAGAGTCAAACATACATTTACATTTGTCATTTTAAGGGGAGGAGAGAGGTTAGATCAGGATGAAGACGGGTCGGTCAGTTAGTTAGTTAGTTCGGGGTCACGGTGTAGCTTGAAGAGGTGTGTTTTTAGTCTCCGTCAGTAGATGGTGAGTTGATTCCACCATCCTGACCTGAAGGGGGAAGTTCAGCTCATCATTGCAGCGCCAAAGATGAGAAGAGTCTCCATCGAGATGAGCGACTCCGGAGCCCACGTAGAGACGGGTGGGGCAGGCGACCTGCAAAAGGGTGGAGGAGCAGAGGGTTTTTATTGAGACCCGACCATTGATTACAGATAGGAAGGAGTGTTTTGAACTTCATGCGAGCTGCGATCAGGAGCCAGTGAAGCGATCTGAGAAGACGTTCGGTGTGATGATAGTCGAAGTGACAGAGATCAATCAGTGAATTAAGAGAGCAAGTTTATACTTCCACCGAAGCCTTTGACTCTCCTCAGGTGGAAACGCTGTGCTCAGCAAAAAAAAATCAGCACCACCCGTTTAATTCTGCAGCGCCGTCACACGTCAGTTCACTTCTGCTACGTAAAGACTTCATGAGCGGCATCCTAAAGAAAGAGACATGCGAGCTGCTGTCAGCACGCCGATCAGACTGCAGTCTTTGTTTCTCGCTCTGCCTCCAAGACACAAAGCATCAGCTCTTTCCTGAAAACTGATCTTACGGTCGGGAGGATGTTTGTGTGTACGTCGGTGTTTGTCCAACACATCTGACAGCACGTTGTGTTCAAGAACAACAAGTGAGTCTCCGCGGCGCCTCCCCGTGACAGTTTATAACAACAACCGCTGACGGCGTCAAAGCCTCCGAACGTGGTTCGGTGTCGACTCCGAGGTGATCGCTGTTCGGTTGTTTACAACGTTCACTGCAGTTTGCCGGTTGAAGGACCCGTGTGCCCTGCAGGGTGGAGAGAGAGAGAGAGGAAGTAGAGAGGATGGATGGACTGGTATACGGAATATAATCAGATAAAGTAAAGAGAATGAAAGTTTAATTTGGCTTCCCAAAGTTCAATACTGTCCTGTGTATTCCATCCAGCTCGTGTGACCCCCAAAGTCTTTGGAGGAATCTTTCCAATTAGAGTATATGCAAACACAGCACATAGATTAGGCAGCAATGTGCATTGGTGAGAAAAGGTTTCATGAATAATGGATTCTGATTAATTGCTGGGCTGCACGAGGAGGAGCAGCTTGACATGAGGAGAAGCATCCGTTTGGCTAATGAGCAGCAAAGTGTTTGAAAGAGAACATTTGGCTGGTGGAGCAGGTCAGTGCCGACTGCTAATACCGCCGTGCCCGGCTCTCGCTCGCCCTTCCAATTGTCTCTCTCGTGGCCTCTCAGTCTGTCCACACACAACCCCGCGGCTTCCCAGAGCCCAGATCCCTGGAATCCTCTGTTCTCCAGGCAGCATGGTGGGTGGTAGGGAGGGAGTGCAGGTGTGCGCGGTTGGAGGCACAGCTGCACCACTGCTCCAGACGCCCCCCCCGCCCCTCCATGCATGGGGTAAAGCCCTCCACCAAACCATGATGGGAACAGCTGTAGACAGCCAGCCTAGCTTAGCCCTGCAGAGAGCAGCCCGACCCAAACCTTCCTGTTCCTGTCCCGCCGTTAATATATAAAGAAACTAATATTTGTTCAGTATACGAATATATTGTTTTAAATTAATCCTGATGCACTGGAACCTCCAGGAACCTCACTAAGGTGTTCTAACTCCATCTGTGTTTTTACAGCAAAACGACGGCCAGTTCACTGTGATCCAGCTCGTCGGGATGCTACGTGGCATCGCCTCGGGCATGAAGTACCTCGCGGACATGAACTACGTGCACCGCGACCTCGCTGCCCGCAACATCCTCGTCAACAGCAACCTCGTGTGCAAGGTGTCGGACTTCGGCCTCTCCCGCTTCCTGGAGGACGACACGTCGGACCCCACCTACACCAGCGCTCTGGTGAGAAACACTCACGTCGTTGTACAAATGTGGGTCTGATTTAAGTGACGAGGGGTGAAACTGTTCAACATTCCGGGGGGAACAAAGCGTGGTCACCTTATCAGAGGATCTGATGGTTTCTGGATGTAGAATATAAACCGAGGAGATCAACGATGTGGCTGCTGCCAAACCACACGGAGCTTTAGAAAACAAAGGAATCTTGAAAGCAATTGTATATGTCAAGAGTAACCAGTGAAGGGAGGCCAGTATTAGGGGGTGTGGGGGGGTTGGGCTCTCTCCTGGGTACCAGGGAGGGAGTCTGGCTGCAGGACAGACAGACACATCTGAATCCCATATAAAAGAAGGGAGTTGCTGTATTCGAGAACTAAAGTGGAGAAAAAAAAGCTACTGGTGATGAGCCAACTTATGTCAACGTTCAATGCCGAGGCAAAGATGAGAGAAGTGGCAGAGACATTTAAACATCCTCAGGACAACTTAAACAGGACTGAAGAGTGACACTTGCTATGTTTCAATGAGGGATGTGATAAGGGGTGCTTGATTCTTAAAGACAGACCCCAGAGGAGACATTATAAAAACATAGGGGAGCCTAGGATGGAGCCCTCTGGTGTCCCACAGGAGACGGTAGCAGAAGAAATACTTACAAAGATATTAGAATACAGGCGTTGATGCAGACATTAGTAGGAGCCTGTTTGTTTAGTGATGGTTGAGGAGCAGCAGGCTTGATTGGAGTGAGAAGTAATCATCCCCGGCTTTAGGCAGGCTCGTTAGAACTACGTCCAGTCCAGAGGGCTTCATCAGCGAAACACTCTGAGACAGGGAGGAAGAGGGGAAACGGGTTCAGAATGATTAAAAACTGCAGGAGGTTGGGCTAACTCAAAGGGATCATGAAGAGGGGGTGAGACGTCAGCTCTTATAAACTTCATTCATAAAGAATTCACCGAAGTTACCCCGGGACAACTCGTAGCAGTGGGTGTTGAATTAGACTCTGAATATTTAAAAAAAAAATCCATCTTTGATCCTCCAGCCTTGACACCCGGCTGATGTTTGGCCAAGTCGTGTTGGAGATCTGGAGACATCAGTGGTTACAGGGATGCTAGCAGATTGAATGTAACATAAGTCAGCTCCGTGTTATTTCGGGACTGAGAACTGTCTGAACTGCCGCTCTGAGGATCCCGTTCTTCCGATCCTGTCAGAAGGTTTTATTTAATCTAGCTCTGACATACAGTACAAGCTGGAGTGCTCTCACACTCTCCTCCCCCGATCAAGACAATCGCCCCTTCACTTGCTTCTTCCCTTCCTCCTCCAGTATTTCATGTACCACTCTTCCCTCCCAGGGGTTTTGTTATATCCACCTCCCAGTTTGAATTTCCCCTCCTGCATTGTCGCCGTGAACTGGGTTTCTCGGTGCCGCTCGGGTTTCCGTCTCGCTCCTCTCACTCGAAGGTTTGTACCTTTTGTGTTCGCAGGGAGGGAAGATCCCTATCCGATGGACTGCGCCCGAGGCTATCCAATACAGGAAGTTCACCTCCGCTAGTGATGTGTGGAGCTACGGGATCGTCATGTGGGAAGTCATGTCCTACGGGGAGAGGCCTTACTGGGACATGACCAATCAAGATGTACGTATGCAACACTGTGTCACCACACATGAACCCTTCCACTACAGCCTCCAGAGACACATCCTCATCCTCAGCTAAACATCTTGTGGGCTGTCACACATGGTACTTCAGAAGAAAACTGCCTCGCACTTACCGCAGAAGTATAATCAGATCATTTGAAATTCATGACAGTTGCTCAGTGGACAATTTCTATCTCTTGACTGGAGCCTCCGTTCTCCGTCTCCCTCTGGGCGGCGGAGGAGAGAGCAAATTATGGGGGTGGAGGGGAGAGAGGGAAAATGAAAATAGTTTCAAATTGAAAGTGAGAACACTAATGTGCTAAGAGGGACTGAGGACCTCAACGGTTATCTTATTAGCAGCTCCAGATAGTGTTCCCGCTCCATCGGGGTCCTAATTTGGAGGTCTCTTGAATGAGATTAATCTGGGTCTGAATGGCGCTCCTTTAATGGCCCTGATAATGAGCAGGGGATTGTGCGTCCTCATCACTAGTGTCCTCTGGGTCGTTCCACCTCTGTGTGCCCGACCCCCTCGAGCAACATCGTCACTGGCCAGAGTCAAGAGATGAGGTCACTGCTGCAGACTGCAGGCTGAAAAGGGAAATGGGAGGAATCAGGTGAATCAAGCAGAGATGTGCTGATTTATACACAAATACATCGAAGTGTTTGTCAGTAACACGTAATGTCCACAGCAGGTGTCTGACGAAGGTTCATGACTAACACTTCCTGTGCAGTCACGGTGTCCCTGCATGAGATCGTCACGCTCCCCTCGAGCCTCCTCGTAACCCTCAGAGATCTGTGTCTCCCCCTACAGGTCATCAACGCCATAGAGCAGGACTATCGGCTGCCCCCACCCATGGACTGCCCCTCGGCGCTGCACCAGCTCATGTTGGACTGCTGGCAGAAGGACCGCAACAACCGGCCCAAGTTCAGCCAGATCGTCAACAACCTGGACAAGATGATCCGGAACCCCAACACCCTGAAGGCCATGACCCCGCTATCGTCAGGGTGAGGGCGCTCGTTAAGGATCTAATCCACTGCATCGTGCTGTCCCTGTCTTTCTCCGCCTGTGTGGTATAAATACATCGTCTCTTTAGTCCAAAGCATCATTCAGCATCGCGAACATTATGGATGATATAACGCAGCTTTAAACCAGTAAGTGGAGGCTCCTGCCAGCGCGCGATATGTGGCAACCTTCACGTTCGCGGGAACACGGCGTCTCCTGTTTCTCCCGGCGCCGGGCGGGTTATGTAAATGAAAGCAGGTTTTTGATAAATCAAATCCTTCCCACGAAGGCTTCGGGCGAACGCGGGATGGAGGCAGTTGCGCAATTTTCAAAACAAAACATTTTTTTTTGAGGCATTTCTGCTCTGGGTGTTAGTTTTCCTTGAGAGCTCAGGTTTTTTTTTTTTACCCGTTTCCATTATCCTCCTCTGCACTTTCATTTGCGGTGGAGTGCATGACAGAGGGGCCAGATTTTCCACAGACACTGAGCAGATATATTGGCTCCCTGAAGCCCATCTTTTCGTTTTATAAGAAATCACTTTGGAAAATATTAGTTCATGGTTACGGCCGGTCAGATTTCTAACTTCTGTGGAGACGTTTTCGAGGTGCGATCCAACGTTTCGTGTTTGAATGGAGTGCAGGTTTGGACCGTGTGCGATGCTGGAATTCCCTTTATCTTTGTTTTCAATGGATCCCGCTTGTGTCCCCCTTCAGTGTTCATCTCCCGCTCCTGGACCGCAGCATCCCAGACTTCTCCAGCTTCAGCACTGTGGACGAGTGGTTGGACGCCATCAAGATGGGCCAATACAAAGACAGCTTCGCCAACTCGGACTTCAACACCTTTGATGTGGTGTCC
Organism: Macroramphosus scolopax; assembly: GCA_901007825.1. NCBI lineage: Eukaryota > Metazoa > Chordata > Actinopteri > Syngnathiformes > Centriscidae > Macroramphosus > Macroramphosus scolopax. The sequence goes on along the minus strand of CAAKHC010015882.1, from coordinate 10,296 downwards.
CAGATGACCATGGAGTAAGTGCAGACGAGTCTCGGCCTGTAAACTAAACGATCGCGAGCGGCAGGTTTGAGGAGTCTTTATAAAACTCAAACCAGACTTCTCATCTGGCGGGTTATAAAAGACGCTACCTGTGTAATCAGCAGCTCGTAATACTGCAGCTGGCAGAACATCTCAACTCCACCACGGAGCTCTTCATCTCCTGCCATGTGTTGAGCAGGCCTCTCTTAATTTAGCAGTTTGAGAGAAAACATTTGGAATACGGTGTCTTACCAGACAAGATCTAACCACGTTGAGGAGGCCACCTGGGGAGGACAAGTCTATGCAAACAGTATCATGAGCCAGAGATAAACCCCCCCGAGATCTTTACATTCTTTGAACAGAAACAGGTGGTGATGTGAGACTCCAGTGAGGATGATTACTGTTGAAATGCAACACCAGGAGAGAGGATTTAATTGCTCTGCGGATCAGTTCTTGAGAGAAACACACTCTACTAGCAAGCATCTTTTTTTTGCTTTTTAGATGACGACTTGGCGAAACGTCTCCTGTTTGCACATTACGTTTGGTTTCGTGGTGTTTCTGGCGGATGAATATTCAAATATTTCCGATCAGATTATTCTGTAAATAAGAGGTTCAGTTTGACATCTGCTTCTGTCTCGTCGCAGGGACATCCTGAGGGTCGGCGTGACGTTAGCGGGCCATCAAAAGAAGATCCTGAACAGCGTCCAGATGATGCGGGCACAGATGAATCAGATCCAGTCAGTAGAGGTCTGACCCTCCCGAGCAGAGCGGAGCGGCGGAGGGAGGAGAGGCGGCTGGGATGCAGGGCTCTGGGTGCAAAGGATGGAGTGGCTGTTTTCTTTTTTCTCGTGTGACAGTGTGTCTGGTCTTCCCAGCAGACTACCATTCATCCCCCCCCGCCCGGTTCCCTCCCTATACTTCCCTTCCTCTTTGTCCCCTCACCCCGACTCTCCCTCCATCCTCGGGGTCAGTTGTTCTGGAAGACGAAAGGCGGCCCACAGCCAACCCACTTTTTTGGAGCCAGAACCGCGGGAGGTTAGAAGTGACCAGCAACACTTTTTTTTCTTCTTCTTCTTCTTCATCTTCCACCGGTTTTTTCATTTGATGTTGAACATTTTTATTTTTTGGGGGTTTTGTTTGTTCTGATAATTTTGTAAAGAATTTTTTAAGGAAAAAAAAAAAAAGGAAAAACTGCGAAATGGCAAGGAGTTTATCTAAATTTATAGATGATATAAGGTTGTACACTAGACGGACTGAGTAGGAAAGCTACCCTTTAAAAGGGCAACAAAAAAAAAGAGGAGGAGGAAGAGGAGGCCGTCCTCAACGAGGTGTGGACGTTGTCTTCGTCGTTTTTGAAGACACGAGGAAACGCAGTGTTCTCTGTGGCCTTTGGAACGTGCAGAGACGACCGAGGGACCCGACTCGCACTCCCAGCGGCTTCACACGGAGAGAAAAAAATAAAACAAGAAACCATCTAATGGACATCGTTTGACACGGACTGATGTCAACAAAAAAAAAACATTCAAGACTGAGATTCACACAAGAAGAAAAAAAAAAAACGTTTTTTTTTTCTCATTGCAAGTCATTTTCTATATTTGTGTGAGATTTTTTTTGTGATGAAGATTTCCTCTCACTATGCTTCCTCTTCACTATATGTTGTGTTAAACAGCCTGCCAAATAGAACTCTTCCCCTGCCGGTCATGATCCTGATACTGTACATACATATCACGCCGGCAATGTGTTTTTGAATCAGCTCACGAGCGACTACAGGGAGGATTGCTGTCGACACACACACACACATAAACAAACACACACACACACACAGCAGAAGATACCTTTTTCTACAGTTTCAGACACTTTCTACTGTTTACATCCGAGTGCACACACGGACAAGCGTCTCCTCCCTCACATTTCCGCCCTCCAGTTCTGCACACGTGCACAGAGCTCCTGCAGCGTTTGGGTCTTGTGTTTGATAGCATGCCGAGTGAGTGGTTTCTTTCACACTGCTTTGATTTGCTGCAATTACTAGAAGAATCTGTGAGCGCTTGGATTTCACAGACGTGAGGGAATATAATGTGGCTGCGTTATATTCACTGTTTCTTCTTCCACTTTTCCTTTTTGAAAAGACTTTTTTTTTCAATGCCGCACTTGGTTATTTTACACACACACACACATACGCACACACACACACACACGGTCATGAATAGACTTTACAATCAGGTGTTTGTTGAATTAAAATGCAATGTGTTATATTATTGCAATTTATGTATGGATATTATTGAATTGTTATTACTTTTAGATTTTTTTTTTTCCTGCACTGAGTCGACTGTTTGACTCCCAAAAAAAAAAAAAAAAACACTCCGGATCTTCCATCAATGGTTTGAATTTTTTTTTTTTTAAATCATGTTCACAGAACCGTGTAGATAAACAGCATTTCATTGTATGAGGTTTGATTTCATCTTATAGACAATATATACATTTATTCTATGGTTTTCCTGTGAAAAGATACTGTCAATCATTGTTTGTGTTGTTGTCAGTAACCTGGTGCAAGAGGGGAGACGTTCACAGACATGTTCGATTCCCCCAGAGATGGCGGAGGTTCATGTATACAGCCGGTAGATGATATCGGTGGCGCGAGGCTCCTACGCGGCACCGCTCCGGGATCTGACAGCTAGACACGGACGTCCAGCTGTGAGCCATCGGTCAGATGTGTCCGGTCACAGCGGGCCGTACGCACCCTGATCACAGGCGCTCTGTCCAGGCGCTGATTCCCACTCTCTCCCCTTGATCACATACATGCCTGTCAGCCACCTGTCTGCCGCTTCCCACTGATCTCCACGCAGTGGGATTTCAGCAGTTGTCTGGTTCCGTCTCAGCACGTTTTAAAGGCATCAGCAGCAGTAAGTGAACTGACACTCATCAGCCGGGTGAGTTGTGTTATGTCTCGCCCTGATGCTGCATGCCACTGAGCAAAGAAAAAAAAGATTCCTCCAGACTGGACAATGCTTCCATGTTCACTCGTGCTAAATCCTCAGATTTTGATAGTGTGTGTGTGTGTGTGTGTGTGTGTGTGGTGCTACTACAGACGCGAGTGAGAAACCTCAGTTAATGCACCCCTGTCATCCTACCTGTCACTCTGCCCGGCTGTCCTGGGAATTCAAAGCCAGCAGTGGAGGGAGTTTTATTGTCTTTTCTGCCCTATAATCCTCCCCTCCACTATTTCCATCTGCGCTGCAGCACACCAGAACAAATATTTCCCTGGGAGCTTTTTATGAAACTGGCGGGAGGAGACTCACGGGCTGTTAGTCATAAACGAGGAGCGCTGCCGTGACCTAAATGCCACTAATGCCAACATGCAGTTACCTTTTCTTTTTTTTTTTTTTCAATTGAGCATAAGTCTGTCTTCCTTTTCCATTTCCAGATACTTAACAGCTCATCAGGTTTATTTAGTAAGGCTGAGGCTGTACGCCTTCAACAACCATCAGGAACTGTTCAAGAGACTCATCTCGAGTACGGCTGCCGAGTCTGAAGCTCACTCAGATGTCCTCCGACACTGCCAACAGTTTCAATCAATGATAGTGTCTCCGCGCTCTTTGTTCGACTCCTCCTGAGGAGCTAAAGAAAAGCCTTCTGATCAGATGTGGAGTGTTTGAAAGCACCGCCTCAAGTATTTATTTATCTTATTATTTTGACGGCGCAAAAAAAAAAAAAAAAGAAGGATCGTGTGGTGGGTGTGAGCGAGGCGATAATCAGCGGGAGAAGAAAAGGCTGCACTTGTGCATCAAGTGTTTGTGTCAAGTGATTGTGTTCGTCACAAAGGAGCCCCGAAAGTGTGGAACCTGTTTCTTGTGTCCGATCCTGGAGTATTAAAAATAACTTACAAATCAATCTGGTACAATTGGAATATCAACTTTAAGCCCCTCCCTGAGTCAGACGTGCATTTTGGTATAATCTAACATTGAATCATTCATTTAAATCATGCAGACGTGCTGTAGATCCAGAGGCCCGTCTCTCCTTTCAAAGCTCTTATTTAACTTCACACAATGTTTTCAGCATCATCAAATATTCCATCTACACCGTCAGACTCGTTGCAGGACATCTTTGAAGTGTTTTAGTTCTGCTCGTGATGGACTCAGACTTCTCTCTGCCTGAAACAAAACACGTACTGTACTTTTGTCCTCTCACATGGGTGAAACAAAAAGAAAAGCGCCCTCACCGTGTTGCCAGTACCGAAGGCCGGAGGACAAACCCCGTATGTGTCGGTGTTACATGATAGCGTGCGTCAACACGAGCTGCGCCAGGTTGGACCCGCCGCTCCGCTGCAGTGTGGTCGGAGTCGTTCTGCCCTCCAGTTGTGGCTGACAGAAAATGTCTCCTGTTAGATGGTCTGCAGCACACAAGGAGCAGAGCGCCCTCTACTGCTGTGGTGGTCAAATGTAGCTGGCTGGAATTTTTTATTTTTTTTTTGGGAGGGGGTCCAGGGAGTCCGAACTCTGCAGTAGGAGTCAGAGCTCCAGCGTCCAGGACAACCTCAGCAGGCTGCTGATGGACAAATACGAGCTGCTGCGCCAATCAAGTGGACAAACTTTGATTTCACTACAACAACAACCCCCTCTGCCC
>CAAKHC010015881.1:22729-43333 GCA_901007825.1 Macroramphosus scolopax | reverse complement strand
AATTCATGAATGAAATCCTTGTTAGGTTTGGGTGGACGGTAAATGTTAACTAAAATAGTGGGAGTAGGTCCATTTAATTGAAGGGCTACAGCCTCGAATGACTGTGCCACAGGCATTGTAACATGAGAGACCTTCCAAGTCTCGCGGTGTAGAATCGCGAGTCCGCCTCCTCTTCCGGAGAGACGAGATTTGCTGGTGTAAACAAATCCAGGCGGTGTACATTCATTCAACTGAGAAAAATCATCAGGAACTTGCCATGTCTCACCAATACAGAGACAGTCGAGCTTGCGGTCGAGGAGGAGGTCTTGGAGTAGTTGTCCCTTGCCGGTGAGTGAGCGGATGTTGATTAATCCAAAGTTGACGTCGGAAAGATGGTTGGAGAAGCCCACGTTAGCCGACCTAGCTAGGCTGGCTAGCGAGCTGTGGTCCACCCTCCTCCCGGTGTTTCTCGGAGGCCGGCGGCGGCCGGAGGACCAGATGGAAGGTATGGCAGTGGAGTCATCGATGGTATAGCTCCGTCCGGCTCCGCGGTGGGTGTACCTCCGGCTGGGAGGAGGGCGTGCGATGTCCGGGAAGAGGTGCAGTACTGACGGGGGCGCCGATCGGTGGTGGAACCGGAGTTTGAGGAGCTCCGCACTCATGTACTGGATCAGGGCTGACGCTGGATCCACCAAGAGGGACAGAACAGTCCACAAGAGCACAGAGCTCATGGCGATGTTGTAGATCCACATGATGAACCGCGGGCTGTTGGACCGAGCAGCAGTAGCAGTAGCCAGGTATTCCAGGTACGAGCAGCAGTAGCAGTAGCCAGGTATTCCAGGAACATGAAACCCCAGCACCACACAAGCTCGAACGGTCAGAACACAAACCTGTTATCACAGATTGCTTCTAAACTAAGCCCATGGAGGAGAACAACAGTACCACTTTCACTATGAGTAGATGGTCTGCTGCAAGCAATGCGTAGAAACGTAAAACTTTAAAAACAACCGGAGAGCAGCGGCAGCTAGACGCGCCAGCGTGCACCCTCTAGTTTCACATTTCCAATTGAAACACTTTCCTACAGACTCTACTTCTAACTCTGCATGAGAAGGTAGGTTGGGGTGGCATACATTAATAGGCCACACCATTGGACTTTCCAAAGTCAGTTTAATATTTGAGGTTTAGGCACAAAGACCAAGTTCGTAAATCATATGTCCGCCTGTACAGTTCCTCAGACGGTCTCAAATTGACGTGGATGGCTTTACATTTGTGTTGATTGACTGCTTACCACTCATACAGACACAAAAAAAGGAGGCCTTGGACATCAGACTGCAAGGACCAAGTGTGATTAAAGATAACAGCCTCAAAAGATGAAGCACAATAAAAAGCAACGATAGACCAAGAACCAGATCTTCTGATTCTGCCTATGAGCGAGTTTAAAAACCAAACAAACATGTTGTTTGTTGTTGCTGGTCCTGTTTACTGCCATTAAAACACAGCCCACATGATGAAACCTACAGAAACCTCCACGCAAACTCACTCTCCCTCACAACCTCCGTTTAAATGTTCGGAGATGCTGCAGTTTAAAGGTAATCTAATTTAACGAGTAGAAGCGACAGCAGCTGGTTGCTCAGCCTGCACACACACAAGATGACAAGTTCAAAACAGACACATCAAACTTTGTTTTCGACAGAAGCCATCTCTGAAGGAACATGGCTTCTTGATTAAGATGCAGGGAACAAAAAAAAAAGAATCCCATGCTCGGCTGGCTCCTCCCATGAGGGGCCAGGAGATTAAGATTTAATGATGATATTGAGGGAACAACACTGTTTGGAGCCTCCTGTCTCTTCACACAACATCACCTCGGTTACCATTCTATCTTTTTGGCTCTCAGATGTAGATGCACACTTGCTCCCTCGGTCTTGTTTGCATGACTTTAAAAGAACACTACATTGACTTCCATTACTTTCCTGGAGACTTACAAACCCTAAACTTGCCGTAAACCCACGGAACGTCTTCCCAAGATAATGTACTGATTTGCATTATACAAACTTCCTTTATGTGACTGTGTAAACAGATTTATGTTTCAACATCAGTAAAACAAGTGCACACACACACAAACACACACAGAAGTATGTGTGTTCTCCAGCCATGCCTTCATTCCGACACACACACACACTTCCAAATTTAGACACTCATACATTCCATCTATACTCTGACAGAAAGCCTGGCCGCCGGCTCCTGAAGTGAACTGGAGTTTGACTTTCAAATTAAACTCCGTGAGGTTGATTGTGCCGTTGAATGAATACTGGAACTGAAGAAATGATCTGCTCCAAACAAACATGCCCGGGGGAGGAGGGGTACGGTTCTAGTTTCAGATATCTAAAGTATAGTCTGGTTGCCACCTGAACAAGTGCCATGTACATCAGGTGGCGAGGGTGCACTGATATGCATCGATCATCATATTGTATCTCCAACGTATGTCCCCTGTAACGGTTCACCATGTGTACACATCACTTCCTACCTTAAAGACATGTGTTAAATTACATTTTAATCAATTATTTATCATTTATCAGTAATGAACATGAGCTCATCCCCTCACATTAATTAATAACACTCCCAGCCCGTCAGACAGTGACACTATCTGTCTGATACCAGTGGACAAGGCAGTTTTTGGCATCTACAGTTTTCTCTAAATGTCTCATAATGACGTGAAGTCTTTTCTACACTAGTTAATGGACAGTCATGTACGTCTCATGCAGACGAAAGGGCAGCCTTGTACATTGTTATCAGATGCCAAAGGAGGGCGTCGCTGTCTGAAGACCTTGGATGAGAACAGGCTTCTTTAATCCCTGAATTACCTGAGCTTCCCTTCCAGTTATACTCTCAACCCAACGCGTAAGAGAAAAACAGTCGTTGCTTTTCTTTGTTATCTATATCCCTAAATTATTTATGAATCACAGGTGCTTTTTTTTTTCTTTTTTTTTGTAGAATAGAAGCTGTGAAGAGTTCACAGACTCATTGTGAATTTAAAAGATGCTGCAACAGAAAAATCCAAGGTGACAATGTGAGCCCCTTTTTTTGTTGTTGTTAAAGGCTCACATCCAGCTGTTTTCATCTGCAGGTCCCGGCTGCATTGATGAGGAGTCAAGATATTACACAGCACTGATCAGCGTTAGTGGGTTTTTATCACGAGAGACATCGACTCAACACTGCAACCCGGTGAAATAAACATTAAAGCCAAAAAAAGAAGCTGGAGCGGAAGCACTTTACAACACATCCATTGGATTTGTGTTTTACACTACAAACACGCAGCTGATTGAAGCACTCTGGTCACTGAGGAAATCCGCATATTTTACCGAGCACAATGACCCTGAAATAAAAAAAAAAAAGGCTGAAGTGGTTTGGTGGAAACAGCTCATTAAATGTCATGGTGTTATTTATACAGGTGTGGAGCAACAACCACGTCACCCCCACCTGAAACAGCCATTTTTATGCAAATGAAATGATCCTAAATGACATCACACGTCTCCGGCAAAATACGGTTAATTGACTGTGAATGTATGCTGCTTACCACTTTGAGAAGCAATCATCCACTCAGCCATGGCCTGTTTGTTGCTCCCTGCTTCGGCTGTGGTCTTCCCTCTTTGTGGTCTTTTATCTAGAAGATGAGGAGGGCAGAATAGAAGTTGCAATGAAGGCAAAAATTCTGCACATCTTGAAAACAATACTAAGACATTGAATGTATATAGAAGATTGACTTCATTAATCCCCTCCTATTCTGAACGCTCACAATGTCCTATTATAGAGGCCATGATACGATTGTTTCATGATTTTTTATAGGAGTAGTTCTTGATCCTTTCCACGTCCCTAGCAAACAGCGTGACCTGCACAATGCACACAGGACCCTGCATGCTGACTTCTCCACTATAATGAGTCTCCTCGTCCAGACTGCAGGAGGAAACACAGAGGAGGTTGATTATGCAAACGACGTGCCTGAGTTGGTAATGGGATGATCAGAGAGCGAGAGAGAGAGAGGGGGCGAGAGAGAGTGTGTTATCTCCAAAGTCAAAAGACAGTAAGGGGGGGGGGGAGAAAAAAAAATGTTTAACTCAGGACACTCTTGTTAAAATTATTCTTGACACCCTGCGCTATTAGTACACCATTAAGTTCAAGGACAATAGCTGTCCAGTTTTTTTGATCACTTATCTGTTGGATCCTCTCGTTAAGCTTGAACCTGGCTCCTCACAATGACCACGGAATATTGATGGGCTGTGGACGGTTGATTTTTGCTGAATTCACAATCCCCTTTAAAGATGAGCGGAACGCGTTTAATATCCCAGATTGTAAATTGAACTCCTTGATGTGGATGAAGGTCTGGATCTGTTCTGCTCTCTACGATATTTGATAGAAGTGTATTTTTAGATTACAGTCTTGTGAATCTTGTATTTTTCTGACACCGTGCAGCCGTTGAAATGTTTCAAAATGTCTCTACTTCGGCAAAATGCTCTCGTATTCAATGAGCCGACCACATAAATTGATCCTGCTTCAACTTGAAACTCAGTAGAGTTGCATACGATGCGATTTAATAAGTCTTTCATTGACAATCTGTCATCTCAGCCTGTGAAGTATTGCAACCGATCCCGCTGTCGGCCTCAAGTCGGGGGGCCTCCGTTCACCGGGATGCATTAGCACATCATTTGCCATCTGGGATCAAGATGCGCACCGATCGAGACGATAGTGTCTCTTCTTAATTATGTGACCATAAAGTGACTTAATATGTTCGAGCACCTGGACGTTGTTATAGACATCACAGCTTCATCAGCGTTCGTGCTTAACTAGCACAGCACAAACACTCTTTATTGACACTTTATTTTGGTGTAATGGAGGACGGTGAGGGTGGGACAGATTGTGAAATGGTTTCTTTTCCTTCAGCTTCACTGATCGGTGAGTAAAAGATGTTCTTCCTCAGGAGGATCGGGGAGCGAAAATGACCTCATGATGACAGGCTGAGAAGAGGTGATGTCATGTGTTTGAGGTATAAATACTTTTCACACGGACTGCAATCATCTATCAAATAAACTATTGAACTCATTGTATATAGCAATACTTATATTAAGGCATGAATCACTTTAATAATAGTCCATTGCCATTTGCATGCTGCAGAGCAGAGTCAGGCTAATGACTGAGGACGTACGCCCACACGATGTCCCGATGTCAAGTTTCCCTGCAGAATTTGAACATAACATGATTATATCACTGCCATATATGCAGTATTTGTACTGTGTTTAGCAACATTTTGCGACACAAGATCTAGCTTCCAGAGAGTTTTTGGATGAAAGATATCAGGCTGACAAGCAGTACAGAGGACGACTGTTACACAAGCCTATTGTATATTACAGATGTTGTATGTAGCTCTGTAAAAAGAGCAGCGCAAAGCAAAGTTTAAGATAGTGATTTATTTGAATGAAACGCATGGTTTACTTTATCAACAATACACAGCCTTGCAACAACAATAGAAATCACATTAGAATAAATGTTATTGATAAAGGTCTCTGGAAATGAGGGAAATCAGATTATTGTATTAATGCTATAGAGTTGTTCATCCCTGGGGATCCTGCATGATGTGCAACCTTTGGAAATATGTTGTTTGCACTAGTAACACATGCAACACAACTTGCATGCATTTCTTTTAATATCGAGCATTTCGTTGCTTGTACACAGACGCCCGATTCACACGTTACAGGGTTAAACTCAGTGGGTCCGACGACGAGAAGCCGATTAATCATCTTATAATGAAAATTAAGAAGGCCCTCTAGGAAGTTAATGTGAGCCATTAAATTACATCCATCACTCCCACTCCTCCACATCGGTGTCACATGTCTCTATTGAAGTGTTGTTTATATAAGATTCAAATCCACGGGGCCTCTTGTTACATAACCCTTTTCTTTTTTCTCCTTTTCTAATATGAATTCAGTGTTTAATGGTTTGATTACTCATTATTGTTACAGTAGAACAGTGGATGCTGTTAACTGTTTGTGTTGCCGAGGCTCCGTGGTGGAAACAGTGGAAACCTGTGATACACGGGGACATTATAAAAGGGGGAATGTGTGCTGTTGAAGATCTAATAATATATGCTTTGTTTTCACACAGGTGGTTTCACCTGGCAGAGCCCGAATGTGACAGCAGCAACATGGAAGTTGGGAAAGACTCAATACCTGAATATGAGGTTGGAAATCGATCGACTTGAGACATCGAAGAATCCTTAAGATTTGTGTCTCGACTTTGACTTCAGTTGGTTCGGCGAATGATGTTTTATAATTGGTCGTTTTGCCAACAGACAACACGGCTGGTTGAAAGGAAATTCCATCTTGAATTATACTGTTTTATAAAGTCTAAATCTAATCAAAGTCCAGTTAGATTCATGCACAAAAACTGGGTCTTGAAGGGATTTGAACAACGGTTTCTTAAAAAAAAACTGGTATATTTTCAGACCCGTCCAGCTGCCCAGGCCGGCCTCCTACTGCATGAACATCATTAATGTGACACGACATTAACTACCATCGACAGCGTGCTGTTCTTGAACAATATAATCAATCTGTCCACCATGACACAAGATCCTGTCTGACTTCCCATCGGCATCGTGTCTGTGGTGCCGGTATGTTCCTACAGCACGGTACAAACCACTAATGTAATGCAGTGATGAGACGCTGTGGTTAATTCACACCTTTCCGTGAGTTCAGGTGGATTATTGGAGCACTGCTTATAAAAACTCGGGGGAATTAAACACGATATCAAAGAGCCCCTTGATGATATCAATCTAATGAGGAGATCATTGGTGGCCTGACTGCCATCAAGGAAAATCAGTAACTAATCAGCCTTTTCAGCCTTTACAGTTTTTCGTTGAAAACAGGCAATGCAGTAACAGAATCGTTCGAATCGCCTGCTCTCTGCAGGAAATTGGTCTTCGAGTTCGGTGTACTTGGAGCGCCGCCCTCGAATCAAACCCAAAGGCAGTAACATTTCCTCCCTGACAATGCCCGCGCTGCAGAGACACCTGTCTACACCTGGCTATCTATCCCCTGAAAATCTGCCTGCTGTATATACAATTGAACCCGTCAGCTGCTCCGCTTAAGACGTCCGATGAAGTCATATCAGACTTTCTGTGAAAACAAACGGCCTTCTGCCTTCGTCAGTCTTTGACAAGGGTTTTCAAGGATTTGAGAGATTTTTAAAAGCTTCAGTTATTCACCAGCTGGTATCACAAAAATTGTGGCGATATGTGAAAAGAAAAAAGCAGCAATTCAAAAAAAAATCCTAATTTGCACATAAACTTTACATGAAAATACAAATTCTTTAAATGCTATTAGTATATAAGCAATGTTACAAATGGTTAGTCATATAATATATTATATTTGAAGAGAATATGTATTACAGTCATATACATATATTTTGTTGACATGATTAACTGTCAAAGCTTTTACAGTGAAACCATCGAGGCCTGTTTCAGCCCGTACGTGGGTGCAAGACAACGGCACAACCATAGAAACAAAATCATGAAATGTTTAACATAACAACTCTTGTTACGGTAGCAGAAACTGGGAAAATAAGACAGAGGTTATAGCTGTCTGGATGTTTGGTATGCATGCATGTAGGAGTGTTTATGGCTGCACAGATAGCGACATTCACATTTCTCATCAGTGGAAATGTACCTGTTTCATTTCCTTGCAAAGGAATCAAATTGCTGTAATAACAACGCTGTGTGTGCGTGTGTGTTTGCATCTGCTCAACGTGTGACGTTCATTTACGCACACAAATTGTGTTTTGTGTCTGTTCATTTTGACAGAGTGCTCCTTAAGGCCATTTTGCATCAAGTGGAACCATCCTGACTGGCCTCGGCTCCGTGGGCTCCAGTGTGACGACTGAGAGGAAGAGAAAAGGGCCAGGCGGCTGCGTTGGTGGTTTTAGGAAAACTGCACCACCACATGCTCTCTATTCACTCCTCTTAGCTTGGCTCAGTGGCCCATACTTCCCCTGTAATGAGATGCAGCGACACACACACAGACACATGTAACATATCAAGTCTAATTGTACTGGAGGCGACGCTGCTTCCTGCAGCCCTCTGGTGGAATCATGCAGCTCACTCCCAGGGTTGTTTTTTTTTGAAGACATGTACAATGGCAGTTATAACAGAGGATGTAAGCAGCTTCAGAGCACACAACAGCAACAGTGATTAGAGAGCAGAATATTGCGCTATAGGCGGTTGTCATTTCCAAATCCGGCGTTGTCGGGAGAAAAAGGTTTTAAAGCTACAGCATATACCTCAGCAGTATATGTACACAATGTCCTCTTCGTGTTCTTCTCACTATGGCAAAGAAAGTATTCTTTCTCTCCCTTATTGGTCGTTTAGACAGCGGACACATCCGTCTACAATAAAACCTATAACTGTATTGATATAAGATGTCCAAGTGGAACACAGTGGAGGATATAAACATGTTGTTGGGAAGGATTGACGGGCTTCAACGCGGAGGAGCGTCTGTTAATTGGAGCTTCTATTATGACATATGTTTCATATTTGATTAGCGGTAAATTGTAGACCCAATTACATATGCATATAATAATTAATGTGGTAATTGAGCGCATTTACACGTAACGGCACAGTTGTGTTTATGTAAATAAAAACAATGTGTGATATGTTAATGAGAGCTGCAATTTCTTATTCCGTCTTTGTAAAACAGGGGAAAGCAAATGTGTGTACTTTTATTTGTGCGGTGCGTTTTTAAATCAATAACTGCATGGATTATGATTAAATCTACAAGGCTAAAGTTTTGCGTGAACCCCATAGCTGAGGAGTTATGAGATAAAATAATATATACTGTAAAAAAAAGACTATAATGAAGCTGACAGACTGGAGCTTCCACAGCACTGCATTCCCAACATGTTATGTTGTGTTTCATGCTTTGTTCTCTGTGCTTATCACGAGGCGCAATCTGATACATATCTTGTGGTAAATTGTGCTGCAACATATAGGACTGATTGCCGATTGGTTACATCTTAGTTCTGCATTATTTAGTGGTAAAAGGATGATGAAACAGTTCATGTTCACACTGCGCTGCACTGGAATGAACTGAAGATAGAGCACTTTTCTCAACAATAAGCTAAATGTGCTTCGGGAGATCGTTAACTGCGACGTGAGGCGCACGTGCGATGTGTCACAAACAAGATCATGCATGCAATAAAACACAGATGTGTTGTTTTGAGGCGGAAAAAACAGCAGCGACGTTCCCGCAAGTGATCAAATAGTCGTGATTTTGAAAGGCAGAAGTTCTGCACAGGAGCATTCCTGTTGCAAAACAATAGCATCCATTGTCACTTTATACTTCAAACCAATCTATTAATAGACCTACAAGTACACAGCAGCCAATGCACCTCCACCCTCCTTGGGGAAGCTCTCTACATTCGTTCCACCCGCGAGCTACTGTACACCATTTCTACAATCTCCTACTGCTGAGCAATTTTCATCACGAGGGCTTATTCTCCTCTTAAGATCTCTGCAGACGTGAAAGGAAGCGACTCTTTTCTCTATCTTTCCGAAATCTGTCCCTTCACCCCTACTCACTGATGTATATTTTGGTTTTTAAAATGATGTAAGGCGTGAATTAGTGTCGGATAAATATGAGCTTTTCACGAAGAACCGATCATCATTCGACGCTAGCCAAGTGACAGCTTGGCAGCTGCCGCCGCGGCGCTCTCACTGCCTCCCCTTGAGCTATCCGTAGTGGTGACTATGAAATATGGACAGCAGCAAATTGAGATTCATCAGGCACGCCTTCCTTGCTCACTGAAATCTATATTCAATTCTGGAGCATCTGTCATGGCAGTGGCAGGCTGAGGCATGCTGGGATTGAGAATCAGTTAAGTATGCCGAAAATGTACACAGTGGAAAAATCTCTTCCTCCGTTTGCGTGAATGTTAAATTCACACTGAAGGATTGTTTTTGAAGCACAACAATGTTTGTTTACCCCCTTCAAATCTGTTTAATGTTACTGCTCATAAAATGCACATCTTCACGTGTTCATCACTTTTTCAGCAACTCCGCCGCCGCTTCTGACAGGCAGAAAAACAACAGATGATGCAGGAGCCGGCAACAACCCGTCAATCAAGTGACAACCTGTGGACGCAATGTGAGCTCAAGGAGTCGGAGAGTTAGCAGTCTGAGGGTGTCCATAGGATATACAGCGTGTAAACAATCCCACAATTAAAATGCACATGAGAATTGATGGACAAAGCAACAAAGAAGAAGATTGCACGATTCTTCAGCAAATCCTTCTCTCATGCTTAAAGGAGTGATGATTAAGCAAGAGGCCGATCACTAATTATCAGCAGAGGAAGAAGCAGAGGTCAAAGGTGATTCTGCAGGGTTGGTTTCTGCTCTGTGCACTGCGTCAAAGGAAGCAAAGAATTACAGTCTATTAACTTGAAAATGATAATCTTGCCGTGGGCGTTCAGGATGAGCTCAGTGTCGTGCTCCACGACGCACGTATGGGACTGAACAAGGGCTTTCTTGGGTATTGGATCTAATGGTAGATGCTGCTCTTATCTCTGTGCATTATTCAACACATAAAAACATCACATGTCTCATCTTTTGCTGGGAACACAGTAGCCTGTACCCAGAATGGTGCCCATGATCGGTCTGCTTCGGAGCATCAAATCTCCTTGTATGCATTCACACACACACACAGATTTACAAGCTATCTTCTCCAACGTCTGAGCTCATTTGTTCGTTGCAGTTATTTCAGTAATTGAAACCATAGTTCGACATTCATTGGCTTGCTCAGCATCAGTCTCCATTGTTTAAAGAACACAAAGAAACCCAACAACATGGCACAGAAACCTCCACCATCAGCGAGCATTTTGGAGAAGCAATTGCAACCATCACATATACAGTATATATATTTATATATATATGCATACAACTATGAATCAGCCATAAAGGGAGTATACAGAACTTAAAGTTGGTATCTTTTAGAATCGATCTGGATGCTGTGGAGACACAAACATCACTGGTGGGATAAGTAATGGTAGTTCTACGCAAAAAGAGGCTGCAAAACTAACCGCTGTCATTTTTAATAAAGACGTCACGCAATAATTGATGAGCAACCGTGATGTTGATCTGCAAACAGCAGCGCACAGCGACAGAGACTGGTTACCTCGGGATGTATACACCACTCTACCGAGCAAGAAATAAATATATGTTCCTGCCCGTTCTGTTGGCAGTATAAATTAAACCAAACACACATAATCACATTCTAGCTTTATGAAATAATACGACACGCTAGCGTTTGTCAGCCGAGGCAATTCCAGTCGTGAAGCCGCCCATCTGTTATTGTATAAAAACGGCTTCCATCTTTAAGGCTTGTCATCAGTCTGTCACTCGCCACAGAGGTTGCATAATGGCACCAGTAAAGGGCTTTATTAGTCCACGGTGAACAATGAGCCGTGTCAGCTAGCAGAGGGACGACCCCCCCCCCCTCCCCACCCCATTCCCCAATCGAAGGAAGTGACGATCAATAGAAATGCTTCATTTGCTTTATGTGTGCCACGCAACACTTCCACGGCAGAAAGAGATTTTAGTTTTTTCATAGAGTCGTCCAGTCAGGGAATTTATTTAAGTTTTTAGACCAAAATATTAGAAATAGATTGTTTGGTTCAGAGTATTATACTTTCAGTCAGTCCGTTTTTACATCTTAAACTTCATGATTAGTGACAGTCAAGGATAATCTGGCCACGTAATGAGTACAATAAAGGATAAAAGGATTTTGCGTTTTTAAAGATTATTTGTCGGCGTTTCCACGCTTTTGTTTTGAAAGTAGAGAAAGACGGAGGAGACGACAGGCAGCAAAGGGCAGGTGATGGATATGAACACAGGTGCTGTCGTGATAAATGGTACCAGCTAAAAGGGCGCGGTGATAAAAACTAGAGTTTTTACAGTCCCTGTGGGTGCGTGACATGTGTGATCTTTATATTAGGGACCGAAAAATGCCTGTTTGGAAATAACAACCTCGGAGGTGAACTGGAAGTTATAGGAGTATCCAGGCGGAACATCTCGTCCCTGGTTGCTGAAGAACGTCCACAAAGACAGAAGCCTCCTGTACAACACAGATTAAATATTCCATTTCTGAAACCCCATTCTTCAAACGATTGGAAGATCGGGACTCTGTTTGAAGTCTAATTGTTTTTTTCATTTTTCAAAATACCTAAAAACCTGCTTGGTGCTACAGAACCTTTATTGTAATGTGTCAATCAATTCGACAAGCACGGGGATGATGGATGCTTCACGCATGTTCCTGCGAACAGCTTATTACAGAGAATGACAGAACTGCAAAGTTCGGTTCTTATCAGCGTCGCGCCACGTGCTATCTGCAGCAGCACACCTCCGTCACTCATCTCATCAAAGTGCCTTAATGCTCGGGATGTTTGAGCAATAGAATAAGACTTCTTTGGAAAAAAAGCGTAGGAGGACGGCGCACAACCGACGTGTAAATTAATATTAAATACAGAACGTAGAATAATACAAAGGAAGATGATTTAATCTTTAAGATGATCCTCCTTGTTCAGGTGTCTAAGTTAATTTAATGTGTGTGTGTGTGTGTGCGTGTGTGTGTGTGTGTGGGGGGGGGTCAGGTGGGTCCCGTGGTGATGTAGAAATCAGCAGAGTGCGTGTGCTATCTGTCTATATGGAAATTATTTCAGCATCAACGTGTGACAGATAATCAAACCGTCCATTTATGAACTCTAAAGAGATCAATCTCTTGACTGTCATGCTTGTTAAAGCACCGCGTAGGTCAAAGTCCAAGTCAGAAACAATCATCCCCGGAGGGGAGAGGAAGACTTTTACGACTTGAGCGGTCCTTTGTGATCCAGCAGACTACGTCCTTTCATTCAGTATGCATGCGATGCATTAACTAAAGCTGAAGGTATTTTTGTTATAACTTATTTATTTCCTGAGTGACTTTGCTTGGCTACAATATTTACAAGCTACGATTTTATACGATGTGTTGGGTCTCTCGGCTGTTTGCTTGCTCGAGGCATTGTTATCAGTTTGTGTGAAGGGGTGATCAAGGCCTGACCGTTTGAATTGATAATGCCGCAATGAGCATTAGCTTTAATAGACTGAACAAATATACAAACCCAACACTTACTTTTGCATTTGGAGCTTGTACCTTAAAAGATTCGTTCTATGTGCTCAAAGTCAATTCAGCAAATTGCTGCAGCAGTTTATGTTGTTTATTTCTTAACTATAATCTTCTGTAGGAGCTGGTTCCAGCAGGCCGCATGCCTGCAGAAGACTTGTCATCTTGGTGCTCTGCTACTCTCATCCTTGGTTTGACCATCCAGAGATTCTCTGCAAAGACAGTTCACAACCACCTGAGAGAAGCCTTCTTACGGGCCCGTCAGACGTCTTGACCTGACCGCTGTCTCGCGCAGAAACAGACTGAACAACATTCACTGGACCCTCACACGTTGGAGAAGCGCTCTCTTCACACATGAATCCTGTTTTCACCAAATGCAGGCATTGTGTTGAGGAATGGGACAGTACTCCCGAGCCTCAGTTAATGATGTTATGTATTGTGTGTGAAGAAGATGCATTTGCATTATGAAATGCAAATGCAGTCTGCACACACTATTGAAAGGGAAACGTTGAACGCTGTTGCTGGTGTTCCAGTTGAGATCTTTAGTGAAAGTGTCTGAATTTCATGTCATGGACCTCTGTTATTCTGTTACGATTTTGCAGCCGTATAAGTACATAAAATGTTTGTAAAGTTTTGCTTGTTATTCTCCAGCTGGCAACACGAACCACTTGATGATGAGGGACGACCTTTAAGAAAGATGCTTCCAGTCACTTCATGAAAAGTATCTTGCTAAAAGGAAAAAAAAAATACTTTTCATTGTAGTCACACTGCAGAAGGGTTTACTCCATCAGTTTGTTTAATTTGGTTTTGATAATTTATTGAAAGTCTCTGTCTGCAGCCTCTTACAGTGCCGTGCTATGACAGTAAATGAAAGCAAAACATTATGCTGCTATCTCTTTACGATTGTCCTCGTGCTCAAATGACTTCTCCGCGATCGGAGCGGTCCCTGAGCGGAAAGGGAACCAAATAAAGGTCATAACAGTGAAATGGGGAGAATGGTGAGAGCCAAAAGAAGCTGTCTTTTTCTCTATTCGTGGCCTGCTTGGAGATTTAGTTACATAGATAAGTTACAGTCTTCCGCAGCGGCCGCGCGCTGCAGCTTTACCTCCGCCACAACTGGTTGGAAATGTTTTGTCAGAGGGATTTGTTCCCAGAAAAAAAAAGCACAACACACAGCCGCACACAGAAATATGATTTCTTAGTAATGCGCCGTGTTTCACTAACTGTGCAACTGTCTGGAGACAAATATAATAGAGGCAGGTGTAAGTAGAGATCACATCTGCACTACACACTCGTCTAATGCTTCCTAGAATCCCATCAAAAGCTGTTAGCCTGCATTAAATAATCCAGTCGAATGGCTTCCTCTGTAGTTAACAGACTATCGGAGAATCAGTACATTGTAAAGTGAACTCCCAGAGACACGGGTCACTGGTAAAGTGTTGATGTCTCACATGTGTTTTATCAGACCAGATTTATCTTTAAGAGTTTGGGTTTATAAAGCGTAGCGGAGACGGGAGGCGGGTCTGAGAGCCCGTTGTCTTTACCCAGAAGATTTTCTTTATCCGCCTCAAATCAGGTCACTCCAGATTTTCAGTTATCAGTTATTCCAATGAGTACAAAACTGGTGTATTAAAACATCCAGATCCACACATTTGATCAGATTACTTGCAGAGGAGTCGAGTCGCATAATTTCAATCGGTGTAAATAATACAAAGTCTCTTTTTCTGAATAAGATGCTCGACCTTTGCACTGCATGAGATGGGGAGTCAGCTGGGTCAGGTTACTACTGAAGTGAAGTCTAAGACAGCCGCTTGCATTAATGCTTACAGGAATTAGTCAGACTGAGATACAGCAAGAAAATGAAGACATTTCTAAGGAAAACATCATAATCATATATGCATTCACCTTATTGGGGTCATCTTTGTTTACTTTGTATAGGAGCCTCTGTAGCCCATCTATTGGACTATCATACAAGAGTATGACTTTAGGCTAGTTAAGGCTACCTTGGTTAGCTACGTAGCTCATTCAAACGCAAAGGTGGAAGAAAAGCGCTTGAAAATGTTTTGCGTAATATAGTGAAAATTGAATCTTGTATGTCATAACATCCCATAACATTTATTTACATTGGTAGTATATCATTATTTATTCCTAGATCACCTAAAAGGAAATTATACACTCAACCACATAATATCAGCTAAACAAATCTGGCAACCTTTTGTCACTGCGATATTACATTTCTGTTACACAAATTATGTAACCGTGTAAATGTAATTGTCGAGCATAAATTACACTGAGTGATGTTTTAGATCGTGGCACGCATTAATTGTGCTCTAAGTGCGATCACATGTATATGCTTCCGACGATGTCTTTACTCCCACCTTTTATTTCGAATAAAGAAATAATGGAACCTGCATGCAGCAAAAACTACATCCAGTAAATTGTGTTGTAAGAACGATGTCGAGAGGTTAATGTTGATTAAAATGACCAATTTATCTTAAGCTGATGTCTCACAATGCAAGAGTATAAAACAAATCATATTGCATTACACTTAGAGGAGATGAGAGACCAAACAGGCAAGGTAGTGGGAAGGGGAGTTTATTTACTTCTCTGCATTGCCAGAAGTTAGGCAGCTGGTTAATTAGCTCCACATTCTCCGAAGCACTAAGCGCACTAATGATGTCTGTCTAGAACTCTGCAAAAGGTGCACGTGAGCAATTACAAAATCTGAATCGTGGCACTTAAGTGCAATACATGTGCAGTTCAGGAGCGTTCTCGTGGTGCCGTACCTCCACTTAGAGGAGAAGCAGTGTGCAAACATTGTACAAGGACAAGGAGACCTGATGCTGTAAAAACAACGAGCTTAGCAGTCCCACTGTGGTCAGTGTATGACAGGTCTGGCAGGGTTGCAACTGCAGAGCCTGTTGGATGTGAATTGCTGTAACAATGGGGTCAACAATTTCAAATTCCCGCAAAGTTCATGGCTTTACACATGAATTAAACATTGTTTTTGCTGTTTGTATAAGCAGCCAGCCCGCCAATTACAGAGCCGCGCACTGGCAGTGGAAGAGTTCTATTTATTATCTATAGAAGGATCCTAACAATGCATGTCAGAATCAGCTCGCCCAGCCATCATAAGTTCCCCATGAGATTCTCCCCACTGTGCAGAGGCAACTAGCTTCTCTCTGTCTGATGCATGATGCCTGTCAACACGCAGAGAAGGTCACACCGAGTCAATTAACACATTGCATTGAGTTTTGAATGCATCGTGGTGTGTGATTACACCATAGTGACTCCTCGACCTGATGTGCATTGGCTGCTGTTGACCATGTAGAAATATATCAACGTTGAATACATACGAGGTCTGACTCCATTTCATATATCGGTGTGTATTTGCTCCTGCCTCTGTTATCTTCTCCAGCTTTCTGACAAACGTAAGGTATCCTGCATTTATTGACTTGGCTGGTGCTACAATAATGTCTCCTGTAATGTTTGAATCATCGTGGATGCCGGGATTCATATCTTGTCGGTGCTTTCATGCTGTTCCCCTAATCAACAATCAGAAGTACAAGGCCAACAGATGCAAGATTAATTTGTTTGTTTCCAAGAAAAGCTCAACAAAACGATGATGCTGCGTCAGCTGAGTTTCATTTGGTCACCAAATATATCCTGATATTCAAACGTACAGTTTACAGAGTGAAAAAGATGTAGAACTCTTTATACCCTCAGGAGGAGTGTCATGCATTCATACTCATGCAGATTGAAAACAATGAGATTGCCACCAGTGAAACCGAAAGACACACAGATAATGCAGACGTTACCCTCCAGGTCTCTGGAGGAAAGGGAACAATCTGCATTCATCTCCGGTCAGAAGACTCTGCATCACTCATCGATGTAAAGCCTCGGCTGCGGCTCTGACTTGCAAACATATTCTCGTCTCTCCTTGTTCAAATAAAGATGCGCCCGGCTCGACAAATAGCAGCGCTTCCTCCCGCCCTCTGCGTCTTTTACTGACGCACACGACGAGAGAAACAGCAGGATTTCACGTAGCTTATATGTCAACCCATCTGAGTCAAATATAAGACGTCCTGGGCTTTATTGCCAATGTGGTTGATGGTGGTTAGCATGGGAGAGCGATCCTGGTTGAGCTTCTCATTTGCAGCAATGATTGCAAACTGTAACAATTTCCATCCCGAAAGGATCCATATTCCATAAAGAATATTCATTATGAAGGCAGAGTCTAACTTAACGTCTTAATCAATGCAGCGCCACAAATACACACAAATATATGAAGCAGATAAATCATACGAGCTCAGTTGACCTACCCGTCTTCCCCGGTAGTCTGACCTTGCTGCTAACAGCTACTCTTGTTCAGAGGTTGCAAACGTAGCTCTGCGGTAAGTATGCTGCCTCTCCCGGGAGTCGGAGCCGCTTCTTTCACACTGTTTTTTAGTCTACTCCTTCAAACTAAGCTTCCCCCTAAATTGCTAAATTACCACCCAAAGAAACAGAGTGTCACAATTTAAACCAAAACAGGAACATATTTGAACAAACCGAGGAGCTAATCCAACATGCGGTGGATCTTATTACACTGCTCCTGAGCTTTGAGGAGATTTTTTTTCTTCTATAGAGCGCATTAAGAGAATCAATTTGTCAGTAAGCAACAGAGAAAGGAGGGGTTGTCATGGAGCCTTGCATGGGGGCGGGTGGGGGGTGCGGGTTGCAATTCGGGTATCAGGTGTCTCCTGCACTTTTCTCGGGAGATCGTAATGCCAGCAGCATGTGGGGCATGTGTGCAAATTAAATGGAGGGACTGAAAAATGCATTATTGATCAGGGGTGATGCCAAACTGTCTCGCTCGCAGCGCAGGATCAGGTTTAGGTGCAGGGTAATTAATCCACAGGCCTGAATGAAGCACAGGAACTGATCTACAGCCCACTAACCTCCCTTCGCCATCTCTCACTGCCCTTCTCTTTGTTCGGATGTCTACTTCGCTCAATTGCTGACAAAAATAGGTCGCTAACTTGTGGGCCAAACCGGTGTGAGGCCCCACTGGGACAGCGAGAGCACAAAGGAGCGCACACACCAACACAAACACACACACTAACACGAGATAGAAACAGTACGGGCGGTGAGAGAGAGAGAGAATAAAAATACACTGAGAGCACCTGGACATTTTTTTTTCTGCCAAGCTGAGCAGAGCAGGTGTCTGTTCGTTTCTCTCTTGACCCATCTTTCTTTCTTTTTAGAAGATAAAGCTGCTACTATATATATTCTCACTTTAATAAACGCTAGAATAACTACATGAAATTGGTTGTACTGTCAAAACACACATTACCCCCTTTGGAGACTCCTTCAGCGCAATGGAACATTTTAATTTCTCTTTAATCAGGGAAAATGTCTTCTTGAAATGTCATTCAGCGGCGGGGAGAGGCAGGCCAGGGGCGCACGAGAGGCAAACAACAACAGTGTACGGCTGGTTGGAAGCACAAAGGGAGAAGTTTGAGACCCCTAGAAAAACAAGAGAATCCGTTTTGTATAAGCAAAGCGCACCCAAATAACATGTTTACGTTCAAGTGACAAAACCCTCTTATCATAGTAATTATGTCGGGAGGAAGAGGAGGAAATCAGGTGACATTTCAGTTTCAGTTAGAGGAGTTCCCTGTTTGCAAAAACAGATTCATGACAACGGCGTGCGACACTGTTTATATCGTTGTCTATTCATTGCTCCATTAGTGCACAATGGCAGGAAGATTTATATGTCAACCAACAATTTCTACTGCAAAAGAGCGGCAAACATACAAAATAAATATCTACTAAACTTCCGTGGATTGAGTAACCGTGGTAACGATTAACTTTTAATTAAGACACGTGATTCCTTACTTAGAGAAAGCCTGAGTACAAAGTCAGCCCATGCATGGAGTCTTTTTTCGTCCTTATTCGAGTCTATTTTTTTTTTTTTAAATAGGCAGCAGACTCCAAAGTAAAACTCCCACTGTAGTCAAAAGTTCTGTTTCAAAAAGCCAAAAGAAACGATTCATATCAAAGCCTTAATGGCACCTGTAGGGCGTCATATTAACAGCTGCCAAATTTAGTATCATTGTGTTTTTACTTTTAATGATATTAACAACTGATCAGCTGGTCACCCGGGAATAAATATGATCATTAAAGTAATAGGTGGCACCTGAACAGAACATCTGCTGCGATAATGAGACAAAAATGAGACTAAAATATTCTTTTTATCAAATAGTTGAGTCGAGCGTTAGTTCCAAGCAGCTGGTGTCACAATGGTTTCTGAAATCTCAATTATTTTGAACTGAATTGTGACCGTATGCTTTGATACTTCACCTGTATTCCTAGTTAAACACATACTGGAACTCAAGGGTGATGGTTCGATAGTCAGAAGATGTCGCTCCTCGTCTCTTTTAATGGTCATCACTTGTTTCAGCACCTTGGCAACTCTTTACTACCTTTCGAAGGTCCTTGTGTATTACAGCCGTCTTAATGCAAAAATGTCCATCTCGATTCGGCTATTAACATAATCTCTACTCAACCCTCCACACACAAAGGGACAAACACAAATCACACTAAAGCATCCACTGTAGATATCACCTAGATTACTACTTTTTTTTTTTACCGGGCCAGCAGATCCATCCATCTTCCAGTGTGTCACCCAATTAAAGCGTTTTTGCCATGATGAAATGAACCAATTAAGCGGAGCACTTCTGCTTGGGCAGAGAAGCGGCTCTAAATGGGCGAGATTCGCTCGCGAGGACGCTGCGTCTGTATTGCCTCGCCACCCCATTATCATGCAGCTATTAGCCATCACTCACATCAACTAGGGCTCACACTTACACCCAGCAGATGGGTGCTGATCCATGTGCTCTGGTGAATCACAATGCACTTGAGAAACATGAAATGCAGAGGTAAACAATCCCAGTTAGTCCCTGTAACAAAATTGGATGATGGCGGATGGGGAGTTAAAATAAAATAGGACCGGTTCAAGTGCTTGAAAGCTCACACTTAACTATGGTAAAAAAAAAAAAAAGTAAGATTCATTGAATTTGGCGCTGCTAAATGTGGTAATGTGTTTTTATACTCACGTTAACAGTCTCACAAATCCTGGTTTCAACAGGTGCAGCTCTTGCAGAATTATGCTGATATAAGCTGTGGCCCAAAGGTTAGAGAAGTGAGCTTTGAAACCGAAAGGTCGCCGGTTTGATCCCCAGGACCGGCAGGAGGAAATGCGGGCCGAGTTAGTGAAGTAACAGCACTGGTCCCTCCTGTTGAAGTGCCCTTGAGCAAGGCACCTAAACCCCAACTGCTCCGCGGGCAACTGTGTGTTTGCATGTTCACCTACGGATGGGATAAATGCAGGGAGGTACTTCCCTTGAGGGAGTAATAAGGTATACTAAGTAAAAAAAAAAATAACCTG
>CAAKHC010015881.1:8754-22709 GCA_901007825.1 Macroramphosus scolopax | reverse complement strand
TCTGGTGAATCACAATGCACTTGAGAAACGGAAATGCAGAGGTAAACAATTCCAGTTAGTCCCTGTAACAAAATTGGATGATGGCGGATGGGGAGTTAAAATAAGATAGGACCGGTTCAAGTGCTTGAAAGCTCACACTTAACTTTGGTAAAAAAAAAAAAAAAAAGTAAGTAACAGTCTCACAAATCCTGGTTTCAACAGGTGCAGCTCTTGCAGAATTATGCTGATATAAGCTGTGGCCCAAAGGTTAGAGAAGTGAGCTTGGTACCGAAAGGTCGCCGGTTTGATCCCCAGGAAAATGCGAGCCGAGTTAGTGAAGCAACAGCACTTGTCCCTCCTGTTGAAGTGCCCTTGAGCAAGGCACCTAAACCCCAACTGCTCCGCGGGCAACTGTGTGTTTGCATGTTCACCTACGGATGGGATAAACGCAGGGAGGTATTTCCCTTGAGGGAGTAATAAGGTATACTAAGTAAAAAAAAAAATAACCTGCAAGATTTTCTGCATGTTTTTATCGACGAAAATATTGAGACATGAGATGATGACGATAATTTGGCAACTATGTCACATCAGTTTAAGCTCACTCAGCTTTGCTGAAGCCAACTAATATCAGGAATATCAAAGATGTTTCTGTCATAAGCTCAAACCAGGAGTGACACTTCTTGTTGTCAACCTCCTATTTCTGTCTAATTCGCACTGCCTTCTCCGACGTTCTACCACGTCTTCCATTGATCACTCAAATGTCACAAATCATCCTTTTCCTCTTTGTGCGAATAAAAATACCCTTTTTTTTATTTCCTCATCCCTATTTTAAGACTTTCTTGATCATTGTTCCTGTGATGCACAAATCCTTCATGTACTGTCAGGTTCTTTGTCCCGTATTACACTTCATTCATCAGCCTGTTTGGAATGAAGGTGATGAGAGAACTTCAGGCTGGTCCGCTGGGAACAACAGCGTCAGATAATAACCGATATGTTAGTTAATCTGCAACATAAGTTACATAATTGAAGAATGTGTATTCTAAAACTCATTCACACATTCTCTTTATTTGACAACAAAAACACTTAATTATCCTAATATCAAAAAAAAAAGGGGTTTGCATTTGAGAGGGTTGAATCATGGCCTCCTGAGAAAGTTTGGAGGGATATTTCAATATTTCTTGCTTTCCGAGTCAGTACCTGATGCTCTAAGCATTAACTTGGATGATAATATAGCTTTAGATCCGAGCACAGGTGAGTCCACCCGCTACACCCGACTGTAGTGGGACCACGCGGCCAGCTGGCAGCAAGCTGTGGGATCCATGCTTTGATATTTCTTCGGAGCTCAGGAACTCCCTCTTTCTGCCTCCTTCACCAGGTCTTTAAGAGCCTTTCTCGGCTTGGAGCCTGTGATCCCCAAGAGGCTTCAGGAACCGCTGCGTGGATGATCCACGGTTACCTCTGCAACCAACTTCCACTGAATAAGTGAACATGTTCTGCTCTGCCTGTGAGCTCACAGCTCCGTTCGCCGGTCTCTTGAAGGCATCTCCCATCTCCCCTCGTCTCACGGAACAGTCAATTCAGCCATGATGACCGACCGTCCTGGTGAGGCCCAATATCCTGCTGTAGGGAGATTGTGATGATCTATTGTGGGAACTTCAACTGGCGGTTGAGGAAGTCGGCTCTCATTTCTTACCTTGCAAATTCATTTTTTCACCAGAAGGCTCGGGTGATTGACATCCCTGCTCACATCTGGTTCGGAATCAAAAACAGAATCTGGCATTTGATGTCTTCCGTCTCTTCCTCTTCTTGTCTCTTCATGGTTAAGATATGTCCGCCAGCTCTGTGTGTTAATCTGAGACTGCATTGCTAAGATTAGAAGACCTTCCTACCAGCCTCTTCTATCTGACCCTCAGGACGTCGCTCCAGGAGGGTTGTAGCTACTGAAGCCTCTGACAACGTGAAAAAAAAAAAAAAAGACATGAAGGGAGGCGAGAGTGTGTCTGAGAAGAGATTGCCTCTCCACTCCCTTCACATTGATTTCTCACAATAAGAAATGCTGCTACAGTTAGTCATACAGCCACTCCTTCAAACCTTTATGAATAAAAACCTAAACAAGACTTGATGCCACAGAGAAGAATGTCAGCTCCTTGTTTCCAATTTAAATGATTGGTTTTCATGAAGTTCAAAGCTGACGGTTGTTCGTCGGGTTAAAAATACACCCGAATTATCCCTTTTTTCTTCTTTCTAATAAGCCATTGTCTCTCCACAGGCCGTATACAGCTTTGAGCACTCCTCTCGTGAAGGCTTCTACAGCCCTGCTAAGAAATGGTATTAACGTGTCATCGGGTTATCTGATAGCAACTGGACCGTTCTAAATTAGAGGGGTGACACAGATAAAAATATCAATCCCATTACAGTCCCAGACTTTCCCCCCCCTCGCAGTCCACCCGTGGGAACGACTCCTGTCCCATCTCGTTCCCCACTTTGTGTGATGTCACATGCATGTGCGATACGAGGCTATTTACAGACGGATGTGTTTGTCAATGTGGAGTCAACCACAGAAAGAGAAACTCAGTGGACTGCTCATGCTTTCACTGTACTGTCTGGAAGACAACAGCGTGTTCGGGTTCATGGTGAATCTATTCATTTATTAATCTCAATAGTGTTGGTCAAGAGATGATTGACATCAATTGTGCTGTTAAATGTATCGCCGCGTCAAACGGGAGGAATATTTAAAAGGAGATGGCTTTGTTGGACCTCTGACTTTAACAAGTAGGGCGTGCAAAGGACAGACGTTGCATAATGCCGTTTACACATTCATGACACATGCATAGTATGCATTTACTGCAGGGAATGGCCTTGAAGATACGACAGTGGCTTATTCAGTACTTGAGTCACAGATTATAATCTATTCTCCGTTTCAACCCATCGCTTTGACATCTTACATAAATAATGGAGGCGGGATGCAGATATGTGTATGTATATATATATTGCATTTATTAAAAAAAAAGGAAACCCGATGCATATTCACATTATATGTCCTAAAGGAATGTATTGACTTGTTTACTACGGTGCCATATATAGTCGTTCATGAATAGAAAAGATGTGATCGATTTTATTTTTTTTTCAGCGGACTTCAATCAGACTACAAAGCCGGGGTATTTGAGGTTTCTTCCCTCCGAGATGCAAATGTATGAATTTCCCCACACCAGTCAGAGCTCACCGTCCTTCTGAAGCAGCACACCCGCAGCTGGTAATGATTCAGTCTTTAGCTCAAGGGCATTTTAACAAAGGGACGACTATATTTTGGATCAAACCTGAGACACTCCAATCAGGAGATGGTTCTACAGCGTGCAGCCATACCTGCTGCCCCCTGTGTGATTAATCAAATATATTTGACACGTATTCAATTATATCTCACGCTCGTGAGAAAGGGACGTTTCCAGAGAAGTTCCCCGCTTCAAGGATCCAAAAGCGGTGAAGTTAAATAGGGCAGCGAAACAGCTGTCTGTTCTCTGCAGAGACGTGAATACATATTTGATGAAAGTATAGTATTGTATGGGTTCTGCAGTCACAATAGATATTGTTTTAGGTAAACAAAGATCACATACATTATCACATATCTTTGTACAGCTGGTAAGGGCTGTTATATGCGTTTTGAATGGGGTGTGGGGACGTCTCCTGCTTAAGCATATGCCGGTGCAGCTGGGCTCCGAAAAACCTGGATACGATTCAATTGAAAATCAGGCAACAAATGTTAAATGTTTTGCACCTGAATTACCATAAAGCGATTCATTCAGTGGTAAGAAAAGCATTTGGCGATTGTATTCCTCGTGTTGGCTGGAAAAACTGCCTCGTTGCCTTGAGACCTGTGCAGAACAATAGTAGCATATGGCCTCTGATAGATGTTTCCAGTTAAAGAGTCCTGCAACCCCACCAGTGCGTGTATTTGTGTCTTGGCTCACCACCGCAGACAATAAACCCCTAATTTCCAGGTGAGGTGTTAAACAGGATCATAATTGTCGCCTAATTTCTTGCATCATCAGGGGGTTAAAAGTCACTCAACGTCTCGCTGCTTTAGTACTCCACACAAAATCCATAATAAATGGGCCAGTGGCTGCAACCTGCCTTTAAAATATTTAGTTTGCAACATAAAACAGCCGTAAATATGTGATGATTAAATGTCAAGAAGCTAATTTCAACAACGGGTAATTGCTGAAATGACTATTATTTTTGTTCCTTAATTACTCTTCCATTTTGAAAAGTGTTATGTTCTCAACCATCTACTGTGTATGAGCAAAGAGACGTGTGGCAGCAGGATAATTATGATGGACCGTGTCCCTTTACAAACACCGCTACCATAAATTATATTATTATACTTAAATTATTACATCAACATATAATAACTCTGCAAATGGAGGTAAGTCAATACACGTTTTGTAAAATGAATCAAGAAAAAAATAAATATGGAAGTCATTAGGTGATTATCAGGTTATTGAATACCAAGAATGTTGAGATGAGTATTTTCAAAATAAAAGCGTGGAACACAATATGCCATCATCTGTCAATCGGCAGGCAGCATCAGATAAGATCTTGTAACAATTAGCTGATGAACTAAAATGTGTTTCTTCTTCCTATTTAAATCAACAAAGGACGTTTTTAATGGAAGAACTAAAGGGAGTTCAAGCTCTTCCAGGCAGGAGTTCATGCCCTCTAGTGATGATGGATGCAACTGATCGCAAACAGCCTCCGTTTGCCATTTAATGATCAGTAATCAGCGGTGTTCTGTTGCAAGAGTGAGGGAGTGCCTCACCTGTTATACTCCTCTGTCATTAAGCCTGCAAAGATACATAATGATCACCAATGAATTGTGGTAGAAAATCTCCCCGTTAATTGGATGTAGAAGTGGAAACCGTTATCGCCTCTTTTTTTTTTTTTCTTTCATTCGTGCGTTCCTCTACAAGGTGTCGACCACCCAAGTCGAGCTCTGTTCTGGGACCTCCCTGCCCTCTCATGTGCCCATACATGGAGAGCCATAGGCAAGGAGAGCAGCAGCAAGGACCCCCCACTAAAGGTCCAGAGCAGAGACGGCAACAATGACAACAGAAGTGACACTGATTAAGTCAGACACGACATGTAAATGAAGAGCTGAGGTGGAGTTGGATCGCAAAGTGACTAGGCAGACTAAAGTAGCTTAAATAAGGTGCTCTGAGTGACATTTTCCAATGAGATGCATGGAAGAAATCAGATGAGCCAATTGAAAGCATGGACTGCATTTGTGTTTAAGTGCTGCGATGTATCTTTGATGTTTGATCAAAGTATCCGATTTAAATGTTCATAAGAATTCCCAAAGAAAATGAGAACCTGGATGATTGTGAGGAGATTTTTTTGTAACGTTTCAAAGACTGTATGAAGCCATTATTGAGTATCCACATTTGAAGTACCACTCAATTTGATTTTGAACACTTTGAACCTGAGAAAACATAATCCTTAACCTAGTACACAACCAGTCATTTGGCACGAGATTTTGTCCTTAAACGTCCACCATATTTTGTGTTGCATTCGTTTCTAATGAATTTTGATGACAAACCAATCCTCAGTTATGTCGACACGGCTGATAAAAAGAAAAAAAAAAAAAAAAAATCAAAGGGATCCAACGCTGACCCCAATTTTGCAGGGCTACTTCATAATTCAGTTTGATCTGAATACATTCCCCTCGCCTTTAAAGGCAAACCCCACTGATTTGCCACAGAATCAGTCGGTACTAATGATACGGTGCAGACGGAAACTTCTTCAAAGTCCTTGCCACACAATATAACACGTACTTTTTTCTCAGGCTTTTTCTCTCGAGCTACTTTGTCTTGAATCGGCGTACACAGAAGAAAAAGAAGTTTGCCTCCGAAAACCGGATGACAAATTTATAAAAAAAAAAAAAAAAAAATGTCAGCATCTGAAGCTTAATGAAGGTCTGCTAGTTCATAAATCCTTTGAACAAATATGTCATGCAGAGGTTAGCAACGGGGGCTTTTCTGCAGAGCTTATGATGCATGGGCGGACTGTTTCACCTTTTGTTATTTTATTAATGAATTAAGTCATGAATCAAAACACAAAGCATCTACGAAGGAGCAGGACCAACACAATAAATAAACAGTCCGACAGTTCCGGGCCTGTGGCTTTCGGGGATCCTGCAAACTGCAATTATCTTCTCCTCTTTGTCACGAAAAACAGGAACTCCTGTGCTACGATTCATTCAATCCTTCAGACAAACTGTTTCTTTCTCTCTGCCTTGATACATTTTTTGCCAGGAGCGAGTTGGACGCTCAAGGTGTGCAGAAACGATCATTACTTTCTGTGAACTGCACCAGGAACACCATGGCAACAGTAGGCAAATACGACCATGAGATGTCTAAGTAGTTGGCAGTCTGAAACCCACAGCCCCCTTCAAAGGCTCGGGGGTAAACACACACATTTGCCCATAGGAGTGGAGCTGATTTCACAGTATATAACTCATTACAATGCAACCTCCAGATTTTGTCTCTTGCTTTTGACCAAGTCGATGTCATTCTACACCCCCCTGTGTTTGTGTGACACAATCCCCCAGAGTGTCATCTGAGACAAGATTCACATCCGAGATAATTAACAAGAACTTTCTGATATCAAGACATAATAAGACTGACACCACTCACCTTACTCTAATCATGAGAGCACAACATTGTGAGGGCGGCTTTTATCAGAGCAGACTGTGTCCTGGCAGACTGATTATTACTTGACAAGCTGGAAACACTCACTGGCTCACTTTCTACAAAAGTATTACAAAATATAGCCACTTTTTGGGCAGCTTTTATGCATAAATGCAGATACAAATATAGAAGAGCAGTGTGATATCACTTATTTTACATTAAAATCTACAAAGAAGCACTATAGCAACAAAGGTACAAAGATGCAAAATGGAAAAAGTGAAATTCCTGATATAGTTCTGATATCTAATAATAGAGTTACTATGTTAACAGTAAATATATTTATGCAAAACTTCATTTCTCTTTAAGATAGTCAGTATTTGAATTGTGTCTTAACTACTCAGCAAAGTGGGATCTTAATGTAAAATAAATGATATTAACTAGGTTGAAACCTTCATATGACGAGAGCCTCTGAACTGTGATGTATCCAGGTATCGTAACCACTCGCAGATGTCGTACTAACAACTAGATTATACATTTCAACTGTGTTGGAATTCTTTTCCTTCTATTAAATATTAATGGGTTTCTGCAAAATCCCATTATTTTTTTTTTTATAGGAAAAAAAAAAACAAGCGGCTTGTCGCCCATGTTTGACTTGCGTGATGAGTTGTTTTGACGTGTGCCAGAAGACGGCATGACAGACATGTCAAACTAGAATCTCAACTGGGACACAAAGACTTAACTAAGAGGAGAAAATGAATTGGACATTTTTTTTCCCTTGAGAAAAGGAGAAGTGGATATCTAAACAAATCCATCTTCTCCATCAGGGGTTCCCAGACATAATTAGCTTCTGGCCGGGGCCCCCCAATGATACGGCAATTGAAAAAAACAATCTGAAAATATTTACTGACTTTTAATAATTCAAAAGTAAATATAACTGTACACCAAATCATTTCTTTTATAAAACAAATAACTATATGCCCCCACTGCACCCCTTAGTTCTGGATCATTCTTCATACAAGTAATTTGATTAATTCAACTTAATGACTTTTCAAAGAGGTGAAGTGAACTTGGAAGTCCTCCCAAACAGACGTCTCTGCTGACTCCTTATTGCCTCCTAAATCATTTTTTTTTTTTTGGCTGAAGGGCAGAAAGGTTAAGCAGGTTCTGCTAACTAAATAATGAATTCAATGAGGCTGATTAAGAACGCAGATCAGATGAGCAGCCCTACGACCTTGTGGCCCCACAGTTAAAAACCCCATTGCAAGCGATTCTCTTTTTAAAAACTGCTTTGGAGATTCCAGGTCCTCAAATCTACATTGATGAAACCTATAATCTGTAATAATCTTACATTCTACACGGCTGTGATGAGACAAACGGAACATAATTGTCACGGCCAACATTGCAATTTGCCGACACTACAGGATCAGACTTGGTTGCCATTTCCATTTTTTTAAGTTTGAAGTGTAAGAAAGAAAGATCATGTTTGAGTTCACATAAGCACTTTCGTCATAGTCGAGGGACGATCGTGGTTCTGACTCGCGGCTGAGAACAGAACAAAAGGAGCGGCTGTCTCCTGCTATAACATCAGTCACAACAGTCTCCACTCGCCCGCTGGCGGTGGGAACTGACCGCCCGTCTCCTGCTCGCCTTCCTCTACCAAATTCAACATGGTCACCATGTATTTTTCCCACCTTTGACATACTGGGTCGACAGAACCGGTCATGTGATACGATCACGCCAGCGTGATTGGATTATATTGGATTAAAGGTTAAGAAACAGATTAAAACACCTCTTCGCTCACGGTTGATGGAACGTTGTCCTGGAAGTGTTGAGTCCCTTTGTTAATGATTCCAAATGTAATTAACTAAACGAGATCTGGTCGTGGTAGCAATTAACTTCCAGCAGGCAACAGATTAAATCTGCCTATGTACGACCGCTGCATACATGCTGCCCCGGATGCGTGGAGGAGCCCCGGCTCGTTGTGTCACCACACTGCGTGTTTGATGTTAAATGCACATGTGTGGACATAATAGATTAAGACTGAGTGGGTGAGAGGAAAAAAAAAATAATTAGAAGAGACGGGAGCGAAAATATAGACGGGCAGAAGTAGATATTCACTAGGTTCTTCAACGCTTCTTCATATGACAGAGTGCATATTTAATGACAGTAATACTACCACGCTTGAGTGAAGATAATCTACATTATAGCTGTTTGTGGGAGAATTGTGTGAAAAGACACAGAAAAGGTGTAAAAAAAAAAAAAAAAAAAGGCGTCGTTAAATTTTCATGCTGATATATTTTCTTACCTCATCAATCATTTAAACACGCGCTAAAATAATTATAATAAAATATTCTTGCCTGCTTCAAGTCTGGAGGAAGCCGCGGAACACGGGAGTGAACTCACTAACCTAAACTTGACTCCAGGATACAAAGAGAATGAAACATTTTTTCTTTTAACATACATATTGAATGCGTTTTCTTTTATTTTTATGTTTCAAAAACACGGGAATCCTTAACCCAGTTTCTCATTCACCGCAGACAGAAAAAAAAAAGGTTGTGTATCGTAACACCGGGAAGATGTGATACGAGCCAAATGTCGGGGTGGTTAGGGCATGTACCACATGTCTGCAAATGTGAGTCCCTCAGTTCTGCTCCTGGCGGGCTCGAGCGTTTTGTTTTGATGTCGTCTTTTAACAGAAAAAAAAATACGAACCTCGTCGTTGAAGTCATCTGCCGCGTCTATCTGAAAAGGAGCGTGTTGCCAAGGCGCTCAGTCAACGAGCCACTCGAATAGTGATTAACAGATGGAACAGCAGCCTGCGGTGTATTTCAACAAGTACTGCTGATGTACATATTAATTGCTGACAAACTCCCCACTATCAGTCCTGATTCTGATTGGAATGCGCAGGTCTGGTCTGCTGTGTCCTCCGAGGACGACGGCGTCACATCGTCAGTGAACGACGACCCTGTGCTCTACAGGTGAAGAGCGGTCAGACTACCCTGTTACATATAAATGCACTCAGGTCTACTTGGTGTTTTGTGTGCTTCTATTTGGTCCATTGTACATCCTTGAAATAGTTGCCCTGTTTTTTACCTGAACATGGTATTATATGGTTAAAGACAGTAAAATATCGGAGCTTCACAGAGCAACCGTCGTCTTTTAAGGCTTCCCAGCTTTACTGGAGCGTCTGAGGACTGAGGACTTTCCTCAAGTGCACCTCAGCAGTTGAGGAACAAGAGTCTGTCTGTTTCACTGTTTCACTCCACTGCTTTAATTTTCCTACACAATGCGAGCCGGCAAGTGTCCAGTCACAAACTTGGCTCCGTTAGGATCCCGTTTCCCAACATTATTCCTCCTTATGCATGTTTGTACTTGGCCCGTTACCTTCCGTTCCCTTCTGCCCTCGACTGACCGGAGGGTTCCGAGAGGCGATGGCAGGGATCATTACATCACAAAACACCCAGTGGCCATTGTCCTCAGCAACTGCCACATAACATTACCACAACGTTCGCCCACAAACAAGGCGACAGGCCCTGTGTGCCGCAGCAGGGGAGGGTAAAAGAGAACGAGGAGGTAGAAGAGAGGACGAGAGAACGTCCTGAAAAAAAAAGAAGGAAAGAGGAGGCGGAAATGAGAAATCAAGAAAAGGGAAGAGAGCTCAAAAGGGAAAGAAAATGTATTCTCATGAAGAAATACTCAATAGAAGTATAAAGTTGTATTGATGGCGACATTTTAAATGTGGTCAAAGTAAAACCTCAAAGGTTTTATTCTGCGTGCTCAAACATCTTATACATAATCTGTGGACTTAGCAAAGCTCAAAAAAAGGACCGGGACGACATGCCACACGCCTCGATCAATCAATAATCTAATTTATTCTATGTGAAGGAGATAAACTGCATTACAACATGCAAATGGCGGTGACACACTGTTGAAACGGAAACTTTGAGCAGCGACCCCGTCCGTCCCTCGCTGACTGTTGCTGCTGGATATTATTCGGTGCATTTGATCCTGTGGACCTCGTCATATTTGCGCAAAGACATATTTCTTCCATAACAATAAAGTTTGCTCGGACGTAGACGGACGACGTTGAGCGAAAGGTCAGGAGAGTACGGCGGATGTCAGACTGGCCTTCGCCACCGAGGGAGCCTTTCTTTTATTACCTCAGAGGTCTGGCATTTCTGCCTACGCACGATGGCAACTATTTCCCCTGTCCGCACACAGGGAGTTTTATTTTATACAAATATGACCCCTCGTGTTGCGGTCAGATGAGGACAATCCCCTTCTGGTTTTATTGCTTGCGCACAAAGATTTAGATCTCAACCTTTTGTGTCTCCACAGGAGGCTGCGGTGCATCATAGACAACCGGCTCATGATGCAGTCTGTTATTACCTCTGCCGAGGACGCTTCCTATGAGGTGTTTGTGAAGTCCTGCTGACAGTCGGACCGAGAGACAAACTACCTGACCAATTTCTACCAAACGTTGTGGAGCTCTGTAGCATGGAGCTCGAAAGAACCCAAGACTTTTTGGGGCAGATCTTTGCTTGGTTTTGGTGTAGGAGTCTGCTCTAATTTGTGCCATGTAGGTTTAAAAAGTAGTATTTAATGCCCAGCCAGTGTATTAGATTATTCTGCATTATACTGCAGAGGAGCTACGTTATATAATGATATATTATATATATAATATAAGCAGGTAGAGATATGGGAACACAGAGCTCCTCTCTCTGGATTGGTCTCTACAAGCAACAGCGAAAGCAAACCGCAGCAGTGTAAACAAATACAACTTTGCACTCTGTAAACATAAAGACAAATATAGAAGAGGCAGACAAACACACAGTGGAACAAACTGGGTGTGACAACAAACAAGCTGGCCGAATAATTTCAAATAGGAAGCAAAAAGAAATAAAAGGACGGGAAAAGGGACGGCTAGGAAAAACAGAGTTTCATTCAGCGGCGTCCCTAAAGCAAATAATGTGGCTCATACAAAGTCCAGGCATGAAAAACAGGGGGATTGGGAAATAAATAAATAAAGTGGGGGATAAATTGAGAACAGGACAAGGCGGAAAGAAACTTCAAATGAAGGAAGAACTGAGGAAATTCAGAGCGCAAATATCTGGCGTCGGGACGGATTAGCGTAAACATGTTCTCTTTTCCCTAGAATACCTAATCACATCGTCGGCACTGAAGTGCTGCTTCTCTTCTTTATGCGAGGAGGAATCTCTTGAGCTCGAACAATTACACTTTTTTTTCCTGTTTCTCTCTATAGTTATAGTACAACATCCATAACAGAAAAGCATGTTTTCATTACTCTAAATCGTTGCCCCTGTTTTTAATGAGTTACATTACTATAATATTATCACCGCTTTGCATGACACAGTCTAATACCTGGTGGATTGGACTCCTAAAATACATACTGCTACATGTCTATATATATATAATTACTGCTGCCAAGGAGGATCGTTTTCACCTTCGTCTTTTGGTTCATTTGTTAGTTATTGCACGTACGTGTCTCAGCCTGATTATGCAAGAACTACAGATTTTTAAAGACATTTTCTGAAAATATGAATTGATACTTGAACATTGTGAAAAGGCATTTGTTTGACATGTAAATTTATTCGTGCCTTTAAAATCTGCCTATTTGTAATGTTTTGGTAGATTTCCAGACGTATGTTAGTTGAGGTCTTGCAGGAATTAAGCGGGCTAATGGGATTACCTTTTAGTGCCTATTAATACATGTTACTATGGTTAATTGTATTTAGTCGATTCGGGAATGCGACTGTTAGAAGTGAAGATTCCTCCATGTGATCTGGTGGATTAAGATTTTTAAACTTGGATGTTTGGACGCATTGACCGTGTTCTAGAGAGTTGGAATTATGCAGCGTTTAGGCTGCACAAAGAAGCGCAGTGCATTGTATTTCTGGCAGTATTGCATAAGTCAACCGTCAACCCACCTAAGACTGATTCAAAGTCAAAGATGCCTTGAAAAGATCTGAGCATTAAAAAAAAAAAGACCTATAGAAAACCTCCCACTCCTCCTCCCTGCACACACACACCCCCCAGGCGGTGGTTGACACAGAGTCATGCCTTCATGAGCAGCCTTATTGCACAGATGGGTTTCCACACATTTCCCTTGTAAAATGAGATATTAGACTGCCGCTGTCTGCAAGATTAGACAAACAGCATTATCACACATGACTTTGAACACTTGAACACCGCGGCTTTAAGACAGCACAGCACTGACATTATCGCATTATGTTTAGTTTTGTTCTAGGAATTATTAAAACAGTCTGTCCAGGCTTGTATTTATACAAAAATAAAATGTAGCATGGACCCGTATCTGACATTTTTCAGCTCCCCATGTATCTGAGGGCAATTTGTCACCACCACCTTGTGTTTCAAACGCCTCTGTAACGCCTATCAATAAACCATCCGTCGTCACAAACTGTGCCGTGTTATTACCGCCAATCTTCCCGGTAATCTCTCAGAGACATAATTGACGTAGGACCTCTATTTATTTACAGTCCGGCCCCCCTGGGACACTTCCTATGGTGAATGAGAGGAATCTCGCCCACCTCACTCTAAATCTCCTCCTTGTGCCTGAGATAAGAACAGAATTGAGTTATTGAGCGGACAGTTTAAGATATAAGCTCTCACTAAAAGGGTGCTCAAATAGCACCAGAATGAGAAGAGAGTGAATGTTTTTTTTCTTCCTTACAGGGGGACCCTGTCTTATCTTCACCCTTTGCTCTTCTTAACAGAACAGACGGCTTAGAAATATTTTTAAATGGCTTGAAATGAGATGAATGCTGCACGTTTGGTACGTAGTTAGTTTAATAATCCATCGATATTTTGATCAGTGAGAAAAAAAATGTTGACAATATAATCAAAACTCATTTCATGCATGACTAATACCACATGCATGGGACTGATGGGACTGATGGGGACCATTCGAGTTCCTCTAAACTGAATGCATCATTTCAACGAACAGGTGCAGTCAGTTTCTCTGTCAACCAGAGTCCCATTGAAAAATGTCTAATTCTACATTTATGAATTCAGATGTTGTCTGAAATAGGATTTGACATACAATCATGGACACTAGCTAATTTTCACTCAACTGAATTATATTTCCAGAGTTCAAATATTATTTTTTTGGTAAGATTCTCATCCGGATGAACGAGTTAAGATTTAATGATTTCAATATCGAAGTGAAAATGTCGCCGAATAATCATAATCAATCCCGTTGAGCTCGATCTACAGCTGCACGTCATCCTCAATTAGGAGAAGTATTATAGTCATCAG
>CAAKHC010015878.1:3511-23571 GCA_901007825.1 Macroramphosus scolopax | reverse complement strand
CCCTCCTCCTTCCCCCCTCCCTCCCCCCCTCCCTCCTCCTCCCTCCTCCCTCCTCCCTCCTCCCTCCCCCCTCCTCCCTCCTCCTTCCTCCCTCCCTCCCTCCTCCTTCCTCCTTCCTCCTTCCTCCTTCCTCTATCCTCCATCCTCTATCCTCCATCCTCCATCCTCCATCCTCTATCCTCTATCCTCCATCCTCCTTCCTACTTCCTCCTTCCTCCTTCCTCCTTCCTCTATCCTCCATCCTCTATCCTCCATCCTCCATCCTCCATCCTCCTTCCTCCTTCCTCCATCCTCCTTCCTCCTTCCTCCTTCCTCCTTCCTCCTTCCTCCTTCCTCCTTCCTCCTTCCTCCTTCCTCCTTCCTCCTTCCTCCTTCCTCCTTCCTCCTTCCTCCTTCCTCCTTCCTCCTTCCTCCTTCATCCTTCCTCCTTCCTCCTTCCTCCTTCCTCCATCCTCCATCCTCCTTCCTCCTTCCTCCTTCCTCCTTCCTCCATCCTCCATCCTCCTTCCTCCATCCTCCTTCCTCCATCCTCCTTCCTCCATCCTCCATCCACTCCTCTTCCCTCCACTGATTCAGGATAACAAAAGGTTTGTAGGCCAGACGTTCTTCAGCAAGAAAACAGTTATAATTTGCATTTGTAGACGTTTCCCCTTCATTTAAATCACTCTACATCCCTCATCATACCTCCATTGCCTCTGCAGATGCTGCCTGTGAAGCAGTGGTAGACTCAGACCATCGGAATCACAGCTCAGACAGACTCTTGCTGGTATTTACTTTCACCTCGAAGCCCCGAGGGCAAAGCCTTTAAAAACTACAGATTTATTTCACAAAGTCTGGGTTTGTATTCTCGTACCGACTGTGAATCTTCGGCGCTATAAGAGAATTTGTTTTTCATCGTAACCCTTTTTTACAAAAACCTCACTCCCACTGAGTTCAGGCAAAGCCTATTAGGAGGCTGATGTCTAAGAGAGCGGTGACTTAGTGTGCCTTGGGCTTTGGAAATGCCCCGATATATTCCACCTACACTCTCCTGAGGGAACCACTTACGTGATTTTATTCAACACAGCGAGGTGCGTTGCATGTGACTCTATGTTTTTGCGTGCACGTGTGTGCTAGTGATGGAACAAACACTTTGTTTTATGCATGCTGGTGGAGTCGTAGCTTCTTCATGCTCAAAGAAGTTAGGGTAGCGGTCCTGCCCGGGGCATCGTCCTGCCTGTTTGTCCTTTCCTGCGAGTGCTTTCATTCGCCCTGCAGAATATATGCAAGCTTGCACGAGTCGGTCTATCCGACACCCCCGACTGTATGGCCGCGTTTACAGTCGTTGTCAGTCAAGGCCACCCGATACGTGCGTAGTTAAACACCGGCTAAGCACTCACGACGCGCCGCCTGGCAAACACAAGGTGTCTTGCAAAAGCTGGAAAGGCTCCTCACAGCTGGGGTGTCTACTTTAGATCAGCCTCGCCTCTCTGCACGGCCTTTTTTTTTTTTTTTTTTTTTTATGATGCAATCATTAAAAGGTTTTGGCTCACATTTTGGAAACTAGATGAGAGATTTCTGGTGCACTTTGCAGTTTGTAGGCGCCGTTCTCCTGAACCCCTCTGTTCAGGTAACCTTGACTGCTTTTAAGTGAGGACGAGCATCAATTTTTATGCAGAAAAAATAACAGAAATGACATGTGAGTGTAAAACAGGCTCAACAGGAAAGTCATCAACAACTAACAGACTGTATGTGCATTCAAATACAGAGGAGAGGAAGTCCGACCCTTCTGATCACACACCATCCCTACGTACAGTCAGTCTCCATACAATAGGACGCATGTGCAACACAATGCAATCAGTCAAGCGTTTAAAGTTGTTTCCGACACTCATATTCTTACTGCTTCACCCCCGGAGAAGCCGTTGCATTAGCGGCAACCCCGGCGGTCCCTTCCCACTTTCTTCTTTACAACATCTAGGGCTATTCAATAAAGAAGCTTCGGGGAGCTCAGAGGAGCAGAACGGAGGAAGAAGAAAAAAAAACATAGAGTGAGCATTCAATTCTGCCTGAATTATCCCAGGGTTGGTGCGCTTACCCCGATAAAAGAATTTGTTGGCTTATTTAAAGGCAATGCTGCATCATGCTTAAATCCGTGTTCCCCAAACAGGAGGTGAATTCGACATGCACGCGAGGGAACTCCTCCTACGCTCTGCCGACCTCTGACCTGCACCAGAACAAGGACGTGGTCATCAGGTGTTGTACGACGGTGTCCTCGTGCAAAGGTCGGACAGGCCTCGTGTGTGCAAACATTACTTCCTGTGAACATGTCAAACAACTGATTTCCGGAGGTTTAAGGGACTTTAAGTGCACGGGTCTCTCGGGGCCGGCGGAGGAGATTACAGGTGCCGGGGGAATGAGCCGTGGAGGAAGCCATTTGGCCCACTTTTGCGATAATCCGGTAGGCAGGAGGAAAAAATTTGAGGCGTAATTTGGGCACAGCGGCTTTTAGAGATGACACAGCAGAGAGAAAGAATAAGGAGGAGGAGGAGGAGGAGGAGGGATAAAACACTGCACATCAGCTCTTTACTATTAAAAGGGTAGCAAAAAGGAAAACAGCTCTCTTCCTCCCAGTTTACATTAAGTGGCCTGTGTGTGAAGAACCAATGATGTATAACAGTGGTCCTTGCATTTAATTAAGCAGGTCCCCTCAGCCTCTTCTTCCACCCGCAAAACTCGCATCATCATCTCGTATGCGCCGTGATATCATCTGCTTAATGCGCTATTTTACCATATAGTTAAACCTGGGCGATAAATCTGCAGGTGCTCCGCGTTAATAGATGCGGGGCCTCGCTGAATAATGTGTGCATTAGATTAGCGGCGCTAAAGAAGTGAACCACCGCGGAGGGAGGAAATACTTCACGTTAATCTTTCTCCGGGTTCCCCACAGGATGAGCTCTCGCACCCTTTGCATGGGTGGACGAGGGTGTGTGTGTGTGTGTGTGTGTGTGTGTGTGTGGGACGGAGGCAAAGCGCCTGCATGTGTCTGATTTATTTCAGTGACGAGCACCGGCAAACCTGAACAAAAACGGCCTTCCCCCTCCAGGTGGACGTTTAAAACGAGCGACACCATTCATCCCGGTACCGCGCCGGATGCCACAGGTTCAAATCCCGGGCTTCGCAAAGCCGTCAAAACATTTTTCCGCCGAATCTACACGGGTTAAGAATTGGCACCTGGAGAGCCTCGGCACCTACATTCCAGCCGTCTTTCTCCTCCTTTCTCTCCCGACACACTCCTGTTCTCTGATTTCCAAGTGGGCGTGGAGCGATTCGAGGTTCCCTCGTTACCGAGGACGACAATACAACAATAGAACAGGGTTATGAAATTCAGAAATTCTATATCCAGCCTCCCCGTCCATTCATCTCCTCCTTGCCAATCGTAGGAAGAAGATTCATTATTTGGTGCACTCGCCGCCGACTTCTGCTGCATTTGCATTCCGTGTGTGTGTGTGTGTATGTGTGTGTGTGTGCGTGCGGCGGCGTGTGAGTACAAAGATAAAGACTGTAGCACGGGGTTGAAATCGGGGGTTAGTTTCAGGTTAAGATAAACCTCCAGGAAATCAATGTAAGTTTATACAGCGTCTTCACAAGAACAGGCGAGATAATGTGTGTGTGTGCGTCTGTGTGCGCGTGCAGATGTGGGTTCTTCTGTGCGAGGGACTCCGACTAAGAGCCCGTGTGAAGACGAGAACAAGGCGGCATTAGCAAAGAAAGAGCAAGTCTGTGTCAGCATCCGACACGTTTCCTACCCTCCGTGCCTCCACTGGTGTCTTGTAATGACGCACCAGGCACCCTTCAGTGTCAGTGGGAGACGCTGGGAGCTTTTAGAGAGCTGTCGTATTAACCCATTCATGACGTGGAGTGAAGAACATCAGCCTATCCGACACAGATGTTCCCTCCATGCTTTGAACCGGCTCAGCTTAGCCTTCGTCTGGCGACTCTTCCAGCTTCCTCTTTGCAACCCGAGGCCGAGGGCAGGACCGAGCATCCGACGGGCTGCAGC
Source organism: Macroramphosus scolopax (assembly GCA_901007825.1). Taxonomy (NCBI): domain Eukaryota; kingdom Metazoa; phylum Chordata; class Actinopteri; order Syngnathiformes; family Centriscidae; genus Macroramphosus; species Macroramphosus scolopax. The sequence continues at coordinate 19,532 of CAAKHC010015878.1, read as the reverse complement.
ATCTGATATCCTAATAAGTGTATACATTAGTTGTATATGTCTTGTGTGTGTGTGTGTAGCATGAGTGTGCTCAGGGGCAGGACGACCCCCGCACGCTAAACTGCCTCATTACCGCCAGCCCTGCACATCAACCAAAGCTTTAACTGTTTACATCCCCGCAGTCGAGACGAGGGCAGGCCCCCGCTTCCTTTTGCAAGAGCGAGCGGATGCTCGAGCCTCTGATCAGACCCTCAGAGCCGAGTCAGCGAAAGTGCAGGCGAGGAAGCGATTTGGAAGGGGTGCTGCGATCAGACGAGTATGAGGCGAGAGAGAGAGAGAGAGTCAGAAAACTTAAGAATATTGTTACTGCAACTACAACTGCGGTTGTGTCCTCGGGTGTAGCCGCAGCTCCTTCGTCCTACTTGTGACTCCCTGTCTCCTCTTCAGTAACAGAGCCTGTTTGTCTGCTGTACACTTCAACCCTGCACAGAGCGCCCGGCGAGATCAATCGGCTGCACAGTTTCGCAGGTCTGTGAAATGCCGAGACTCATGTCACATATTTGTAACCGGGAGTCTAAAAGCAGCCGCGCTCGATGTGTTTTATATCGTGGTATTTTTATTACAAGATGTCGCATTCATCTCAGACAAGAGGAGGAAGTGTGAGCTGTTGATGAGGCGTTCATGGTCAAGGAGCTGCGTGGCGGAAAGAAAATAAAGCAAATGAACAACTTCTATGAAGCATTCCTTGTTTTGTAGATGTGATATGCTACATGCTACATGCTACATGCTACATGCTACATGCTACATGCTACTAACACATCAAGTCGTCTGCAGGACGACTAAACTTCCAGGTATGTGACTTGTTTTGGGATCCCGGGACACGGCCGGGACTTCAGCGGGACGCACAAACACTTCGGTTCCACCTTTAATAAAATGTCAGTGTGTGTTTAATAAAACATACGCGGGGAAGAGCAGCATTTCTTTGCTCGTTAATTATTCATTTCGGACGAACTATGTCTGCATAAAAACGTGTGTGTTTACCAGTGTAGAATAAAACAACAGTAGCTTAGTCTGCAATTATGTTCCCATCACGATGCGTTTACGGAACGTCTGCGAACGCTGTTTCATAATCCTCACGTGTGCTTTAATGTAGAAATACTGAAATATTCATCATTTATTTTATTTTTGTCTTATTTATGACGACAACCTCTGTCTTGTTGAACATACGATATCATCCGCTGATGACTGACGGTGGCGCGTGGTGTCGACAGGAAACGGAAGAGGAGTCGCCCGCCTTCATCGCTCCAAGTATCGGGTGAGTTATGGGGCATGTGAGGTGAGGTTTGCTCGGGCGTTTGACAGAAGAATCCCACTCTCCATTGCACTGTTATATATGTCATGTTTCTTTAATTGATGTTAGCATGTTGGTTAATAATGTAAACCTTTTCTTCTGTACTCTGCACAGCCAGTATGTGTGTGTGTGTGTGTGTGCGTGTGCGTGCATGCATGTGTGTGTGTGTGACAGTCGGTATAAATGGGGGGGTGGTATCCACTTTGATGGGAAACTGGTACCCTTCTTTTAACGTAAGACGTGGGCCGAGGGGGAATCGATGTTCAGACAACTCCTGCTCTTACGGAATGAATACGGCTGTGATTCGGCTGAACGGGACAAAAACCCTGCAGGAGATGGAGATGAAGCGGAAGGTGAAACGGCGAGGAGTTCCCCTTTGTTCCTCTCCGCTGGAAGTCTTTGGAGAACACGGGGTTCGACGTGCACGGCGTCTACAGACGACGACAAATGAAGTGATTGCATTCATGTGTGTGCAGGAGATTTGATTCGGGGACACGTGCAACTTCCTGTGATACCGGATCCTTTTTTATCAGAACAAAATTAACCTTCATTCAACGCAGGCGTTGATGGTTGACATTAAACTCTGCGGTGTGTTATTGTGTGTGTGTGGAAATAAACAGTCTGATCATTGACGTACTTTAAAGAGGTCGGCGATCTCATCGATTACAAATTGATTGGATCTTTAAAGGACGGGCACGTGATGAGATTAATATATTTCTCCCTCGCCGACAGTGTAATCCTGCATCTTTGAAGTCTGTTTATAAGCAGCTCAGTCTGCAGTGTTTCATACTCTTCTACTAATGTAACAGCCATTTGACATAAACGTAATACAGTCAAGACAAGTGAACATTGATTAGGGAACATTATTGCAGCGGGTAGCTGATACGAATATATAAATATATATATAGACATGATGAAAATCTAATTTAAGTACCAGGAAGATTGCATGTACGAGCAATAAAACGGTGTAGAAAGGCAAGTATGATGGATGAAAGACGAGGAAGAGCTGGGAAGGCAAATTAATAAGCAGGAGAAGTGCTTGAATACAACCTCCTTTAATCTGCAGCGGCGGATTGTCAGGTGCTGCTGGAGAAGGGATGTAATGTTGTAATGCAAATGGTTAGGGGAGCATGGTGGGCTTTGGTATGTGCCACTCGTGCAACAGCTGGAGCAGATGTCCTGCTTGGATTTACATCCGTCAATGCACAGGTGCCTCCAACACTGGTGTCCGACCCCGAGAGGCCACGACGAAGAGTTGTGGGAAACAGCTGTTGCTCGCAAAAGTCTCTCACACCGCTCATATCTGCACGATTCAAGTGCTTCCAAACATATTTAACCAGGCAGCGTTTTAGTGTTTCCATCATCTGCCTATGAGAGGTCTAATAGCACCTCCAGTAGCTCCTCCACACCTCCGTCGTTAGCCTGTCATATCACTGCTTCTCCCTCAGCTTCCAGCTCTCTCATGCTGCCTGCACTCCCTCCACCTCCTCATCTCCACCTATCATCAGCTCCATCCTTCAGCCCAACAGGCCAGAGGGCTCATCAGCCGCCACCGCCGGACTCCAGGGGATTCATCAGAAATATTCCCCCTATAAAGGCTGAATCAGCACGTATCTTGTCAGAATAAACAAATGTTCCCTTCGAACACTTGTCTCTCCTAATTGAAATGATAATAATGGCTGGTAGTCCTCTGCTGCGACGCCTGAGGTGAGCGTGTTTTGTTCATTATCAGGTGGAATTATCATGATGGGTTTGCATAATTTACTCCATTGACACCTCCTACAATCAGACACGTTCAAAGACAGTACGGAAATAAACCAGTGGACCAAAAACCATTTACGAACAACATTAAATGAAACAAAGTAGCTCCGGTTTTTAGTCTCCACATGAAATCTGTCCTCTGTCAGCCATAAAGTGCGCGACACGGAGCACAAAGGGAAACATCCAGCAGTATAATTCACAAGACAACGTGTTTGAATGGAGTTCACAGATTATGTCACATGACTATCACATATACTGTCGCCTGTTGGGACCCCGCTGTGAAGTTGTAATGAGCTCCTCAACCCTGAAGAGGCAGGCATAACTCGCATGTTCTGCTGTCACCGTAACAATGGAGGGGTTTATCACTGCCAGAGGCTTCGAGGGGAGAGAGGCTGAGCAGACGGGTGCGGGTGGAGGAGGAAACACTGTGCACAAAGAGACGTCGAGAGAGAGAGAGAGAGATGGAAATATAAAATCTCCCTCGCCCCGCCGTGCATGCATGTCTCAGCATGTCGAGGCTGGAATTACCACTGTTGCAGTTTGCTGAGCACTTTCAGAGGATATTTCCGACTGCGTCCCCTTGCAGCAGTTCTCGCCCGCCTTCCCTCCCCTCCGCTTCTTAAACTGCAGCTATTCCTGAACATTGTTATTATCTCACCCAGACTGTGTCATCAGGGGAGGGGGGGGGGGAGAAAGAAAGATCAGATGATTATCTCCGGCCACTTTCAGGGAACGGAACAGCAGAGGTGAGGACTTGTAGAAACGCTATAACGTGCAGAAATTGAAGCGTATAAGGTGGAACAGACGTTTAACACTGATAAACATCAGCTGCTCGTATGTGAAGCCGGAAACATCTGGATCGCCCCCTGGTGGCTGTAAGGTCGTACCGCCCAACTAAACTTCGTCGCACAGAATGAGTTAGCTTGCAGAACCGTTCAAGGTTTGTCCGATCATAGTTCTTCCATCTGCAACTACATGCAGCCACACAGCAAACACAATAAAACATCCTGTCTAATTTAGATAGAATCTCTTCAAACCGCTGCCTCTTCTCTCTCCCGGCCTCCTCCTCCTCCTCCTCCTCCTCCAGTGCAGTTTCAGATCATCCACTTCAAAGTTTCTTCATCTTAACTTCCTTCCTGCACATTAGCGTGTTCTTAAGCTGCGACGGCACACTTGACTAATTTCAGCCTAATCCCATCTTTTTTATTTGAACTCGCTCCACATCTGCAAACCTCTGTTGGATTGGAAATTAGACTTCAGAATATATAAAATATGGATGTTATTCAGTTTAAAGAGCATATTTTAATGCTGTCCGCAGGGGGGTTGGAGTGACTCATACAATAAATACATTCGTTTTTACATATTTATACCACATTAGACCGATGTATATGTAATGATGTATAAATAGAAGCGTGGTGGTGGCCAGCAATCGGGATTAAACGACTGCTTTAATCCATAAAACAGCAAAGGTGATGAGATTAAATGAAAAAAATTAATATTAGTCTACAAATATATATATTATATACGTGCGTTGTCATATTTCTTCATGCATTGACAGATATGACTCATGTGATTAGAGACGGTTGTTACTCCCGGGACTCCACATCTACAAAAATATTGGAATTACTCCCTCGTGCATAGGCACAGTGCTTGTTTTTCCCATTAAATCCGCCAACCCTCCTCATCCTCGGGGGCTACACGGGGTCTCAAATCAAATCTTTACCGTGCATCCCCTCTTACTGCCTCCAAAACGGCAGCCTGCAAATCAGTTCATCGTTCCCGCATCCCCCAAAACGGTTGTTGGAGCAGCAACACGCGACACCGCAGGAACGAGGGCGAGGGGATCGTAATTTCCATATCAATCACAGATAGTGTCGGCGGGCTTGAAGGAGGAGGAAGAGACAGGAGGAAACAAACACTGAAAGGAAAGAAAGCTTTTGTTATTATGAATATTCCACTTCAGCTATTATTTAATGAAGTCCATCCCAGACGGAGAGCCAGGTAATGCACCTTGTGGCACGGAGCCAGAACCCCGACCGCCTCGGTGACGGACCGGCTGTCTGACTCCTCTCCCGGGATTCACCGGATTCAGGACCTCCGACTGAACCGATGATATCCGCGTGCCGTACGTGTCCGGCAGATTTATCTTCCCGGAACATTAGCGTTAGCTGTCAGCGAGTATTTCTGATGTGAAGATGTCGGGAGCCGACAGACGGAGAAGGAGCGAGGAGATGATGGAGGGAGGGAAATGAGGGAAGGTCCTCAAGGCCCAATAAGCAGTTTTCGGAGAGTTGTGCGAGTTGAAACTTTGTGCTGGTGTTATCTTGTTAAGTGCGGGAGTCATCGAAGGACACGCAGATTGATTGAACGGAGTCGACTCCGGCACAATTTCCTCCTCGTGGTGACATGTATCAAGCAGGCCACGGGTCCTTATAGTCTGCAGCTTAACTACCTCTCAGGCCTCCCGATGTGACAAATGGCTTCTGTCTCTCCTAATGCAATATTTGTTTCCACTTTTGAGAGCCTCTCGGCAACTCCGCAGCAAAGTCTGTCTGCCGACTGCTTCATTGTGTTAGCCGACTTTATTCCCCAGCCGGCTGTCAATTGGTCGACCGTCTGAGTGTTCTTGTCCGTCTGTCTTTTGTCTCATTGCCTGCGTTGTCCTTTTTTTTTTTCTTCTTCTGTCTTTCCGCCGCTCCCTCGTCAACCCCGGGCTCTGTGTGTCTCGCAGTCACCGTCTCGCCGTCTCCCCTGTGCTCCCTGTCTGTCTCTCTTCCCTCTCTCATTTTCATTGCACCCTCTGCTATCCCACTCCTCCTCCTCCTCCTCCTCCTCCTCTCCACTTTACCGCCGTGTCTTTGCTCCAGATGCTAGCTGTCTCAGCTCCGTGGGCCGCGTCTCAGTGATGGGCCCCTCCAGGAATTCAAAGCACCATTCTGGCATTTTCTTCCAAGCAATTGCTTTTTGCAGTAATAAAGGGAGAGTAGGTTTAGGATGGGCTTACTGGCCCTCGGCAAAACAAGCACAAGTGCACATTCACGAATCCTCTCGAGGCGGAAGCACAGCGCGAGACTTTTGTCCAAATTCTGACCCAATTAAGCAGTCGCACAATTTAAGGGATTGTTTAAAAAAAAAAAAAAAAATCACCATTAATCACTTTGACGAAGACACAGATGTTTATGTAGCTTTTTACAAAAAATCCGACAGTTATTACGAGAGATCTGCACGTCACAGCGACAGCGGAGCAGCTCCGCACAAACAGAGCCGTCTTCCGCCGTGACCCGCTGAGCCCGCCGTCTAATGCCACCTTCAACATGACATTTAATATCATACATGCAGTTTTAATGGTAATTAAAGTCACACTGACACCAAATGAATTCCTGATGGGACACGGAGCATTAAGGGTGCAATTAGCCGTGGAGGCAGCTGCGACGATACTTTGCAAAACTGCAAACTCCAAACACTTCACATTAAGTGTTTTCCCATTAGGTAAATGTCACAGCGTATTAGCGTGTGATTACGGTCTCCTCGCTTTTTACGCAGCAGTGTTTGGTTAAAAAAAAAAAAAAAAAAATCTGCAGGTAGAGAAAATCTTGAAACGCAGGAACAAAGAGCGTCTGAGGGACGGAGGAACGAGATTCAGTGGGTTTTAATGAAACTTTTACTGCGTCTCGGTGAAAAAACAAGTGAGCCAACTGTTGTAGCTGTGAACTGATCTGAGGCCGCCGAGCGGCGACGAGGGAGCAGACTGTGTGTGGTTGCACTGAAGATGAAAACAAAGCGGAAAAACACAGTAATGATGCTTTTACTTGAGCCGCTGAAGAAAGAACGGCCACAATTCAAAACACTTTTTTTTTTCCTTCCGTCTGGACGTGTGTGCACATCCTGTATGTGTCCGTGCTTTTGTTTAATTGGGGTAAAGTTTTGCTCGAGTTTCACTATAATGAAGTTTTAAAGCGACATAATGTAGTTCTGCTTAGCAACAGCGACCTCTAGTGGCAGAAGCTATAATAATAGGACGCTGCTGCTTTTGACTCACGTCAGAGAGGAGAGTACTGCACTACTTGCAACACTAGTTGGAGGGAAACAACAGAGAGGACGAGGAGATGATGGAGGGAGGGAAATGAGGGAAGGTCCTCAAGGCCCAATAAGCAGTTTTTGGAGAGTTGTGCGAGTGAAACTTTGTGCTGGTGTTATCTTGTTAAGTGCGGGAGTCATCGAAGGACACACAGATTGATTGAACGGAGTCGACTCCGGCACAATTTCCTCCTCGTGGTGACATGTATCAAGCAGGCCACGGGTCCTTATAGTCTGCAGCTTAACTACCTCTCAGGCCTCCCGATTTTTTGCTCGGGTTTCACTATAATCTAGAGTACTGCACTACTTGCAACACTAGTTGGAGGGAAACAATAGATGGCTCTAAGGACGCTGAGACAACTTGATGTCTCTCCATCTTAACACAGCAGTTGCTTCGCCTTCCCCTGACTGTGTGACGAGCGCCAGGTACGGTGACCTCTGACCTCTTCTTAGCTTCGTCAATCATCATCTTCTTTGACCGGGGAATCAAATAGCTTCAATTCTCCCTATTACAAATCATGTACAGTGGTTTTGAAGCGGGGTTGCCACCAGACAACCAAACCTGAACATAGATCCCCATTAACAAGCACTCTTTTCACTCTAAATTGTTCTATCAACTCGGAAGTGCAGCAACAACCCGGCGCTGTTTAATGTTTCATCCGCTAAGTTGAGAAATTGTAATATTCCTTCGTCGCCTTACTCAACTTGATGCTCTCCATCTGTGGCACGCCCGTTACGTGATTTCTTTCAAACTGACACTCATCATGGACTTTAAATTTTGCAGAGCTGCCTTCTAAAAAGCTGTTCAAATATGTATACAGGCTCTGGCCCCATTTCCAGGGGTCTATAATGTGGCTTCTCCCTTTCTCTGTGGAGAACTCAACAAGTTGACTCCCTTTATGAATTTACATCCCCAGGCCATCAGCAGTCCTTTCTACTGCTTCCTGACAGTGGCTCCTGTCTCAGTCTCCCTCCCTGCAGAGAAAGAGGCTCCAGGCTATGCTGAAAATAGGATAAAATATTTAAATATGTGCACGTGTTCACCTACAAGTTCTTGCGTTTTTCGAGGTCAGTCGACTCCCGGTTTTTCTCCGCTGGTGAATCAGCCTCGCAAGGTTTTCTCTGACGCGTCAGACAAAGATTGCATGCGTGTCTGCGAGCGAGTACGTGCGGAGACACAAGAATCCCTGTATCACTAGGTATGTTTGCTTATGTGCTTAGAGCTCGGAGGGAAGATGCCTCGGTTATCGGGCCACGTCACACCATCTTTTCTCCATGGATACCCCCCCCAAGCCGCGGTTCTCAGTGACAGTCAACATTGCATCGATTCAACCACGCAACAGCAGCAAGTCATAAACAAAAAAAGGCAGAAGAAAACACAGCGGACCACGCTGAGACACACTGATCTGATGGAAACAGACTTAAGCAGCAGAGAGCTTTTGTCCCTGATAGCAGTCGAATGTGTGTTCATGCATGTGTGTGTCCGACCGTTCCGGAGTCTTAAAAAATCTGCATCCTTGCATGGTGACGTTTCACGTACGTGCAAGTAGGTCACGGATGTTTGGATCTTCTCCCGTATGACCCAGAAGGCTCCGGGTCTTTGATGCAATTGTGCACGTTTTATTTACATGAGGGTGAACCCGCGTGCCTGCTATGATGCGTCGTTCATTAATATCTCTAATATATGTGTTTGCCCTTGGGCGCTTCTCTCCGTGCATGTATGTGTGTACATGCGGACGCAACAGTGCACAGATTACATTAGAGGCTGGAATGAATCAGCAGTCGCTACACTCTTGACACTGAAGGTTGGCAGACGAAATGAGTTGTGTATAATCTCTTTTTTCTTCCTCTCTTTCTCTGGTGCTTCCTCATCCACACCCCTCTTTCTCCCGTCGCTGTATATCTGGCCCACTTTCTTCTTCCTATTTGCAGTTCACGCCAGGACCACAGTCATGCTAAACTATCCCAAGCTAAGATTAGCATACTGATTAGCTCCATCAACGCCTTCCTCCGAGCTCACATGCTGGCTACAGCCTCATGAATGCATAATGGCAGTGTTGGCAAATAAATGCATGCCTGAGAGCTTCCAGAGGAGGGAGCTAGAGGGTGCAATACAATGCATTTCCTTCTATTGTAATGTAATCAGCGGGTAGTGAAGCATTCTCTTGTGATTACAGTTTCAAACAGCAGCTTACAATTTGAGCAGTTCTGTTGTTTCTCTCTCGGCTCTGTTTGCCTCCTTCTGCCTGATTATTTTCACTTCCTTTTTCATCTTCGGCAAGGCTTCCCCTTCATTTATTTTCTGTCTGTCTCTTCTTCCTTCCATCCTCTCTCCATGGCTCATCTTCTCATCCTCATCTCTCCGCCCAACATGCCTCCTTCAATCAACTCCTCGTCGCCTTCCTTCTCACATCACTCTCTCCTAATCAAAGCATCAACTGAGGATATCAAGTCACCTCGTGGCCTCGCACCTTCAATATGTCCTCTGCTATCCCTTCCTTTACGCCCTCCGCCCCATCTCTCTCTCTCTCTCTTCCTCTCCCCTTCAATCTCTCCCTCTCAGAAGGGCCTGAGTGAGGACAGCAGTGTGTGAAGTTGGATGTTGATTCTAGGTGACAGGCACCATCTGAGTCATAGCTATAATCAAAGAGCTCCCTCAATCCCCTTCTTTGGCTGCAGAACACAGCAGCACTGCAAAGCAAAATCGCCTCTGGTCCAGCCAATAGCTGCGCAGCACTCAAGCACGCATGTAGTTTTTTGCATACGGCATATTTTTCTCTCTCGCACCGTTGACACTAAATGCATGTTGCAATCCACTGAAACGAAGGCGTGTACAGCACATGGTCCAGTTAAAACATGAATACCAGTCAATCATGACTGAGTACAAGAACACTCGGCCTTTCTTTACATTATATATGCATACGCACAGTACACAGCCATTTATATATAACTACCCCAGGGCTTTAAAAACTCTCAGACGGTGTGTAGGCCCTGCGTCAGACAAGACACACACACACACACACACACACACACACACACACACACACACACACACACACACATACACACACACACACACACAATGTATTCTCCAACCCTTCAACCACGTCATATTCAATCAGGCTCGTCTACAGTTCTTTTGATAACTCGTGTAATATTTTGTCGCTTCCCAACGCTGGGCCCCCCCTGGAGCCCCCCTGGAGGGGCCCCCCTCCAACACTGAGAACCTCTGGCCCACACAAAAGTCAATGATCCTTTTTCTTTCAGTGTTTTCTCTGATTATGTTCAAACATGCTCGCCAGGGAACAATATAGTGCCAACATCATGATTCTACTGTCTATGTAATAAATACGCAGGGATGAGCATCATCATCAGATTATGAATGGAGGCATTAACTAATGACTGCTGGCGAGAGGAAGAAAAGGGGGACGAGGGAAGCTGAGGAGAGAGAAAACTGATGAGAGAGCAAATACCTCAGTCACAATGAAATGCTGTAAACCTGCAGAAGTCATGGAAATAAAAGCCAGGCGATGAGAGTAGAAGATGTTTGGAAAAGGAGGTGGAGAAACAGAGGAAAAGATGTGCAACAGAAAGAAGGGAGAGGGAGGTTCTGCTATACGACGCGGCGAGGGGAAGGGAACAGGCCAGCTGGCCGGGAAATCTAGAGGCACAAGAACAAAGTAGAGGGACGAGGCAACAGGGGAGGAAATTCAAATAAAATGGAAATGAATGACGAAAAATGCAAAGCTCAGAGAGAGAGAGAGAGAGAGAGAGAGACTTCAGAACTTCAAATGCTTGGAGATCAATCAGCCAATAAAACGAAGCAAAAAAAAAAAGAAGCAAAAAGGCACGACATGGTAGTACGAGGGAACATGAAGGCTCTGGAACTTCAGCTTCACAGACGTATCACAGCAAAATATAAACACAGTTTAAAACGGTCCTTTCTTTTTCATCTCGCCAGGTGCTTAGCAGAACCGCCCGGATCAGGTGTGATGAAACAGGAAGTATCAGAAATCAAAGAATCACTTATTGCCGGGATTATTAAGTTCCAGGAGGAGCGAGGTGGTGCCGGGCAGAAGGTGGAGGTCCTCGGGGAGCTCGGACTGCTGACCGAAACAAACATTCAAGCACCATTGATTGGATGAAAGCCGAGGATCAATCGACACGGCCGAAGGCACCGTAAAAAGGAAAAAGACCCCCCTATCCAGAACCTTATGCTCTTATAAACCAACCACCCCTCTGGTGATTAACCTGGGCCGGTGTGATTACACAGCCAACTCAATCTCCTGTTGTGGAAGGAGGAAGAGGAGCTGAGGCCATTTCGGCCACGACACGAAAACACCAAGAAGGCTGAAACGATTACATAACGCATCCGTTAATTTCCCTACAACACCAGCATGGCTAATGTGCTCGGAGACTCCATGATTTTATTAATCATTAGCTGAGGGCTAATGAAATAGCTCAGTTTTTTTTAATGGGCTTATCATGGCTATTGCGCCTTCCGTTTTCACACATAGGCAGGCTGGAGCCGAGTGCCAGCTGGATTCCTGCTCCTAAGTGACTCAGATGCATTTAGAGACGGAGAAGGGAGAGCGTGAGGGGAGAAGGTGTGAAGGTGCCATGAAGGGAGAGGCGGAAAGACATCCTCGGCCACAGGACGAGGCCTCCGGGAGACGGTTTGATTGTCCGACCATGTGGTGTGTGTGTGTGCTTGCATACGTCTGCCTATTCAGAATCACCACCTGAAGACAGACTTGTCTTGTTCATCAAAAGGACTCCGACTTGTACGATCCATCTTCTGCAGCCACGGTTTAGTCCAGTGACAATGTGACAGTTACAAGACTGTCTGACCTCAGTAAGTCAATTTGACAGTAACACACCCCTCAGGACGGATATGTGTGTGTGTGTGTGTGTGTGTCCGAGGGAGCGACAGACAGAGAGAGAGTGACAATTAAAGGGAGTCACAAGAGACTTAATTAGGCCTCTGGCACACTGAAAGTTCATCCTCCCGTCCAATATCAACACATCAGAGACAAAAAAGACACATTTTCTGTCTGATCTGTGCTCCCTCAGTCACACTGGCTCTGAGTGAGAGGATGAAGATTAAGGGAGTGCGTAGGCTGGAGTGTGTGCGGGACAAGTGTTTTCCAATAATATAAAAATAAAAAAGACACACGTCTGCAACTAGTGAGATCGATACACGGAGAGTGATGCCGGTGCCAGTCGCATGATTTGGTCCCCACATGACATCCAACCCCCGCTGCGCACCGGCGTCCGTGTCCAACGCTCCCAAACACGCCAGTCGACGGTGGAAACGTAGACTTACCGCAGTAGAGGAGCAGCAGCGCCGTCAGGAGCACCACAGCCCAGAAAGTTGACGACATCCTCGGCCAGCGACCGGCATCTTTGCGCCTCGCCAACCTTGACACCGAAGCCATCGAAAAAACACTTCCTCTTGGAAGAGACAAAATAATAAAGAGAGAGAGAAAAAAAAAAAAAAAAAAAAGGTATTAATCGCACAATCCGGATGGGTGTATTACAATGCTCATATCTCCGAGTGTGATCCCCCCCTCCTCAAAAAAAAAAAAAAAAAAAAAAAAGACACGTCAAGATCGAGCAAGTGATAGAAAAAGCGGTGATTTGCTCATTTGGTGGTCGGGCGAGAAAAGAAGGTCACATCTTCCTGAGGAATCCCAGCAGAGAGGAATCTGTTCTGTGAAGGAGCTCAAGTTGGTCAAATGTCCCTTTTTTTAGTTGTCCAAAAAGTGTTAATCTTAATTTCCCTTTTTGTTTTTAAGATGTCAGAGCCGGTGGATGCACGCGCGGAGTTAACGCGCCAAGTGTTCGATCATCCGGTACCGCAGCGTCGTTAAACCTCCCGTGTTCACCTGTGGTCGGTTCCTCGATGCTCCCTCAGCTCTGCCTGCCAGGCGCCGGTGGCTCAGCCCGCAGACGGTACCGGCGGACGAACGGTGGTCCTGTGAAAGGGGGGAGAAAATCCGGTGAATAGACGCCAGGGTGAAGAGGAGGAGGAGGAGGAGGGAGAGGGAGCTCACGGTTCGGGCACACAAACTAGATGAAGATGCTTCGCAGAAAGGAAACGGAGGACGGGGAATTGACGGAGGAGAGACGGAGAGGCGGTGTGAGAGAGAGAAAAAGTGCGCACGCTGCCACTCAAAGTGATTTTTTTTTTTCTTCTTCCTCCAAAGTGAATCATTCAGATAATCGATATTACGTCAGCAATAACCCCCGTGAGGTTGCGGTTCACACTGATCGGGCAGCACAACAGGAGGCAGAGATCGTTTTACAGCGCGATAATTATTGGAAATGGAGTTGTTGATTGATTGTGTGTATTGTACATGTTGTGTATTTGTTTGATTTTTGAGTCGATAGCGAGCGAGTGATATTTCTCCAACAGCCCCCCCCCACACACACACACACACACACACACACGCACACGCACAGGGGATCAGGAGGTAGAGCGGCTGCGCCGTAATCAGAAGGTTACAGGTTCAATACCCGGCGGATCCTGTAGACTGTCGAAGTCCTTGAGTAAGAACTCAACTCAACTGATGCTGTGTGTGTGTGTGTGTGTGTGTGTGTGTGTGTGTGTGTGTGTGTGTGTGTGTGTGTGTGTGTGTTAGCACACTGGCACCGTGCCGCCGCACATGCGCAAACAGTGTGTGAACGGGTGAATTCGGCAACATTGTAAAGCGCTTTGATTACTGTGAAGGTGGACAATATAAAAGCATTATAATAATTCAACTCAAGGCATGTAGAGCATGCACACACATTCATACTGTGGGAGGGGGAAAAGGGAAATTTGATATCTGTATTTCTGGACGTTTCATACAGACTTCAATATTTGTGCCCAGTCATGTTAGTCAGGTCGGGTATTTATCTGGGAGACCAACAGTGAATACCACCTTTACAGCACAGCAGTTACCTGCCTGTTTGTTGTTGTTGTGTTACAGTCTGTAATATTCAAGCCAGCAGTCAATTGTAGTACTCGTGAAGGGAAGACAGGCAGAGCAGTGACCCTCCGCCTCATGTTCAGTGACAGTGACTGAGCTCAATGACAATGGAGGATGTGACGGTCACATTGTTGAGGTGTATTGAGGTTCAAGCACTTCTTGTTCCTCCTGTTCAAAGGCACAGAGTTTGTTTTTTATACCTTCACCATGTCAGGTGTTAACAATAGATACTATAGAATGTTACCTAAAACGTAACATAATCAATTACCTATATTCTTAGGATGGTGGTTCAGTACCATGGACAGCAGCATGGACAGCCAAGAGCTTTGGTGCATTGGACGACCAGCTTCAGGACCACGGACAGCGACACAGATGATGCATATTGCAGTCCTACAGATGCAGCTGCATTCCTGCAGGCTGGACTTCAGCACCACGGAAGCTCTCTGCATGTTTTCGACGTCTCCCTGCTCCAGCATACCTGATTCAAAACAACTGAATAACCATGAAGTTGTGCAGAAGCCCTAATAACACTCCATTCATTTGAATCACACTTGTTGGAGCCGGAAGCTAAAAACATGCAGGCCAGGGGACGACCGAGGACCCCTGCTGCAGCTCTCGTCAGCGCCTCACTCCGACACACACCGCCGTGCACACTAGACCTAGTTCGCCATGTGCCAACACTACCCTCTGTTCTTCAGGGACCCCGAATAAAAAGCCCAGCCATGAATGACTCAAATATTCAACAGAGAAATGTTGCTGTTCTATTTTGCAGCAAACAGAGACTTTGGTTAGTCCTGGCAATGATTTTTCAATACGTAAATGGTTCATTTGTAGTGATTTAGCATCCCTGTTGTAATGTGCACTAGACCGGGCTTCTTGTAAATCAGACTATAAACCACTGTGTGCAATAAAATGCTTAATTTGTCGATGTAGGTGCTCTTTTGTAGCCTCTAAATCTTTGTTAAATTGCTTGTGTAGTGATTTTTGTGAAAACTGGATGAATTTAATTCTCTATACATAAACAAGGGGAATCACTGTGGAGGGTCAATTAGAGACCTGGAAGGATGGAGGTTCCACGCTGCCGACTGACGGTGCAGAACAACCTGAAAACATGCACACAAACTCTCAATGTAAATCATGCAATTACATCAACCTTCATTTTTCTCTCACATACACTAAAACAAACTCTTTTGGTGCAGCTCGGGTGTAATGCACGAGCTACGGCCTACATATGTTATTTCCCTCTTCTCACTTTAACATAACATTTCTAAAACTCTAAACACCACCAAGCACACAAAGCATGAAAACACTGACTCGGATATTGCTATTTTGAAGGATGTAAACCCCTTCAAAGGCTTCAGAGTTGTACAAAAGGATACTGACTGACTGACTGACTCGCTCTTTTTTTTTGTTTTTTTTTCTGGCTGTGAACCGTAATAGATTATTATTTTATTCCCTCTCGACATGAATCAACATTGCTGCATCGGCTCTGTTGACTCTCTGTGTTCGCTGGTGCGTTGCACCGGCAGTCTGGCCTTTGTTGGGAGTTCAAATGGATTTGACAAAATATCCGCGGCCTTAAAATAGTGTCGTAAATGCAGATGAGGATTTCAAGCGAACGTACACAAGCTGTTTTTCTTCCAAAGTGCGTCGGCTTTGAAAAAAAAAAAAATCAGATAAACAGTCCTTTGGTGGAAGTACGATTTGTCATCGCAGCAGCAAGTCGGGACGTCTTCAGCTGAGACTTTAAAAAAGACGAAGCAACATGTAAGAGCGACAGCAGACATGAGGAGGGAATATTCAGAAGGAAATCAATAGATAACAGCATCAATATTTCAGAAATATCAGATGCCCATAATCAGATGAATGTTTCTTTAAC
>CAAKHC010015876.1:0-18677 GCA_901007825.1 Macroramphosus scolopax | reverse complement strand
GGTTATATCGGATGTTGGCATGCTCAGTGGTTTCATTCTCTCTCCTGGAGTTGCTGCAACAGCGGATCTTATCAGGAGGCCTAACGGGGTTCGGAAACTCAAGACGAGCCACCTGCGGCCAGCAGGGAGCGGCCGGGCGGTGACGTATATTTAAGTTGACGAAATATTTCGGAGAAGAATAATTCCTAGAAATCCAATAGGGCCTTCGCACCGTTGTGCTCGGGCCATAACTATATAGGAACTGTGTGATTGTTCAACAAATTTGAAACAGTTTTTCCCCGAGGGCTATATCAACAACATTTGAGATAACATGGACAGTTTACCGTTCTTCATCACCACAAAATATGACGCAAGAGGCAGCAGGTGCCTGATGCAGCTCCACAGATATATCTGGGCTCCTCGGGTCTGTGGGTTTGTTGAACAACTTGCATGATCACATTCAAGGAAAATAATTTTTCATGTTTTTCATCTCGCGATCTACATAACCAAATAAAAGCTAATTGAGTTAAAATTTGAAAGAGTCACATATTGTTCGAAAATAAAAAAACAACAGTGTGTGGCTGGAGTTGTTTTGTCTCCTGGAGTCATCAACTGCAGCAGGAACTACGACAGAGGTGAGTTTGGCAGGTTTTAATACTGGATCCATCTGTCTGTCTCTCTGCGGACGGATGTCATGAAACTTAACAGGTGTGTAATTATGATCTAAATGAAGTCTGAGTCAGGAAATGAGTGTGGTCGGAGCAAGGGGTTAGGAGGTAGGGAGGTGTGTGTGTGTGTGTGTGGGGGGGGGGGGGGGCAGTGGCCCACACACTTCACACCCTGTCCCACATTGGTTTGAAGTCCTGAAACTTTACAGATGTGAATCAAACTGAATACGTCAGGATGGAGCTGAGACGAATGACTGAAGAGCTCTCATGTAGTAATGTATTATTGACTATTGAATACTCATGTAATGTAGTATTGATTACTTAGCACTCTTGTAATAATGCAGTATTGACTGTTGAGTGCTCATGTAATGTAGTAATGATGTAATAATGTGTATTTGTCATTTAGTAACGACTCCTGTGTTCTCACCGGTCAAAGCATCAACATGCTGACGGGGCTGGAGGCCGCTGTGTTTCCACTGCAGGACGGTGAAACAGATTCTCTTGCTCAAGATGACGCAGGTTGTTGTTCTTTTAATGGACGTCGTTGTCAGGGGTATTTTTGGCTGCGGTGAGAATACTCACACACATATCAACACAGGGGAGGTGAACTGTCCTGGACTACTATTGATCAGCGAGTTAATGAACCAGAGGCGTGATAGAGCACCGCCTCCAAGGAGATTAACAACAGTGCACCACTCTCTCTGCTACTGTGCTGATTGACCCGGCCACCAATTGGCTATGATGCTTCTCCCGGCCTGTGAGGAAAGCCATGCGCCATGGGGCCGACTGGATGCACTCCGATCTGCTCCGACTGTACAGAACAAAGCAACTTTCAAACATATCCTCAACTATCATTGTCAGCCTGAGTTTGCAGGATTACGATGAGTTAACCGCACATTAGTCTCAGACAGGACGCAGGGATTGTATTTTAACAGACACCTTTTCAATGCATTCAGACTATATCGGGGTGAAAAGATGACTCACTGGAGGAAGACTCCCTGAGGCCGTCATCCCATTAGACCTCAGGGTGCCTTCCTCAGCTGCCATGTAACTGCAGTGACAGTGGGATTCACTCACACGACAAGATTTTGCAAAGCAATTAAGCCAAAAGTCAACGGGGTTCAGCGGCCTCCTGGAGGCAGGCGACATATTTAGCTCGATGCGGGTTGGAGTATTTAGAGGAAGTTTGATAGAAACAAACAGCAAGTCAGTGAATACTTTACTGAGAAGAACTTTGTATTGGTTATTTGTTCTTATAGCGACTAAAAATCTGTTTCACCTCACCTTATAAAACACTGTTGCATAATGATTGTGCTCAGTTTAACCCTCACCGGAGTAACCTGCAACCCTGCAGGTCTACACAGTAAACAGGGAATAACTCAGCAGCCTAACCTCCAACAGTCAATGCTCAGTGTTCACAAATCAATTCAGCCAGACGTGTTGCCTGTTAAGATGTTAAATCGCTCAAGAGGCTCCATGCGATCGATACCCTTTGTCTGTTTACACTTAGCCCGGTATGGGTCAGCGTCTGCTTTGTAAACGCTGTGTAAATGCCGTGTGCTGTGGAGGGACAAAGGAGCCTCACCTGAGTGTTGCAGGCAAACCTGTCATCCATGAACCTCATCAAGGAAACTGAAACACATCACAGGTTTGACATTGTCTTATTACATCATTGTTTTTGTATATTCCCCCTTCATGACTGTCTCCTTTGTATATTCTGCAGCTGCTGGCTGCGGCGACAGTCTCTCTCTGTACTCACTGCTCTTTTCCAGCCCCTCATCAGTAACGATCATTTTGCCTTCAGCGAGCACGCAGGCATGGAAATTGCTTTCTATGAGGAGTCAATTTGCAGCAATCACAGTGGAGAGCGACTGCGGCACACAGTGATGAACACTTTTTAATGTTGCGCTATCATTATGGAAAATTGAAAATGTAATTAAACCAGCAAAGGGTTACTATTGTTCCTCAGGTAGAATGCAAACTGGTTATGATTCGAAGATGCATATTATTACGCGCCGGGACATCATCAGTGATGTTCTCTGAGGTCATGTGGTGTTTCGGGGCTGCAGACATCATACACCCTCACTCAGATGTCCCACATTGTCCCTGTCTCCTCCTGATGCAAGGTCATCTGGACGCCATATCTGCAGCCTCCACGTTGGATTGATGTCTGTCCTTCTTGCAGCCCAGTCATACCAGTAGAGTGTGAGCACCCTGCACAGTAAAGACTTCAATGGGCTGAAAGTGCACCTTCCAGTCTCTGACATCACAATACCTGCCTCCTCCTCCCGGGGAAATGTCGGCTCTATAACGAACACCTGCTTTAAAGAGACTGATGACAGCACATAACAGAGTCCCGCCTCAATGGAATTGCCACAAATTGTTCCGGGAACTTCAGTCTGACGCAGTGGAGAGAAAAACGGCTGCTGATCCGGGCTGTTGCTGAGGCTTCTCTCCAGCTCTGACCAAAGGCGGTATTACTCTAGTCGACTACATGCTTTAACGGCCCCTCCAACCGTCTTCAGCCAGTGGTCATGTCACCAACCGTAGTCCCATAGATGACGTTCTACTTCCTGGACCATACATGTGATCTACTGGGTTTTGTCTGCACCCAACCAGTCCAGGATATCCTCCTCTCTTGCACATCCCCCAACATCATCCGTACTCCCGTGTCCTCCTCAAGGGTATTATCATAGCAAGGCTGTGGGATAACTCCTGAACCTGCATGTTCATTTGCCTTCAAAGTCGTGCGTCTCAACCAAGATTCTACTCCAGTCTCTCCAGGCCTTCCTGTGCCCCCCAGATCCTGCCTGTCTGCACCACAACACCTGCTGAGTCGATGGAGCTACTGTGGACCAGTTCCTTGGGTGAACCTGAGCTCCTCATTAAGGCTGCTCAGGCTTCCCCTCTCGAGTCTATATGCTACGCTACATTAGCTTAATAAGATAAAAAAGTAACATCTATTAAATGAGACAGAATGATTACAGAGCAGTCAGATCTACCCTCAATGTCTCTCTTGTTATAATGAATAACAAATGATGAATCCGATCGGATTCTGTAGGTCAGCAGATGGTCGACCTTTTTTGACCTGCTTTCAAAATGTCACCGTTTTGCTGAAAGAACGCAGTTTAAGGTCAAATCAAATTCTGCTGAACATGTTGTTATTCAGAGCTGATAACTCAACACTACACAACCTCAGGACACACATGAGCGGGCCAACCAAACAGAAGCACACAGTCCCAATCAATATAAGCCGTATAGACTGTTTAGATGATGATGAAATCCAGTCATGGAGTTTGTTTTGATTATTTAATTAACATTCCCCTTCTGTATTCGGACTATTGTTCCGTGTGATTTAACACTAAGAACCTCTGTATGTGCACAAAGATGGAAATGAGCTTCAAGCATCTGTCAGCAGTGTGATTTAACATAATAACATTCACACCTACAGTTTGCTGTTAGAAAAAAAGAAAGAAGCAAAAGCTCTTTAATTGGGCCCCGGGAGGAAACATCCCAACAATACGTTGAACAATTCATTATGCATTTAGCAGATGATTAACATTAGGCTGCTGAAATGCTTTATGTTTCCACACTTCAGCAGTGATTTTCCTCACAGCACGTCCTCATTATTCAGCTATTGGAAGCGGTAATGTCCTCACAAAGGAGGACTGAAATTAAAAGAGACACACAATAACAACAGCATACGGAATTCATGTATCATTGAAGGATAAAATAAGCAGCATGTCACCGTGCAACCAGTTCCGACAGTGGATGAGATGTTCCAGGTTATGCAGATGTGTCCCACCAGCGCTCCGGAGAGATTTCCTGTTTTTGTTACCCCGCTGCAGAGGCAGCATATGTGTCATGCAATTTTCATACGCATTCGCATTTATTTCATTTTCGCCAGCTTATGTAGATCAGGTTGTTGTGGAAGCAGAATGAAGAAGGTAAGCCAGACTTCATCCTTGCCAGAAATGCCCTCCAGCTCCTCCTTCGGGACTCCGAGGCATTCCTAAACCAGACGACCTATATAATCCCTCCTGCATGTTCTGGGTCTGCTGCGACGCCTCCTACCAGTTGGATGCGCCCGGAACGCTCCCAACTGAAGGCGCCCAAGAGGGATCCCAATAATAAGCTCAATTAAAGCTCAGGCTCCTTTCCACGCAAGCAGCAATGACTCTACTTCACGCTCCCTGTGGATGTCTGATCACCTCACCCTACCTCTGAGGAATTGTGTCTGTGATGGTTAAGAGTTGGAAGATGAAAAGGCTTTTGGTTCGGTTAAGCACGCCACCTCTGCCTGCCGCCCGTTTGGCTTCACATCCAACAACAATGTCTTTCCCTGCAGGTCGTCTGCCCACAAAGTTCCCCTCCCAGGTCTGGCTCAAGAAAGGTGTCCAGGTCCACCTCATCAAGGTGACATGAAGGACGCGTACCGCTAACCATATCCTTTTGAAGGAGGGGCTGTTGCCCTGGACAACAGGGCTCTCAGCAGCACAAGGACACACAGCGCCCTCAACCACCTTAAGGTAGTGATGGTTTGATGATTGGTCTTTCTTGTTCTGATACAACTCGTCTATAAAGAAGTATTTGCATCGTCTCGTGCTAAGAAAATACCCCATTTGACAATCAGGAGATGATGACAAAGTGCTGAAAACCCATGAAAACATAATTCACCAATACAATACGCTATGAAACAGCTCTGTGATGCTGTAAGTAAAGTCACTGTTTCTTTGGCTTTCAGGTTTACAGGTTAACAATGTTTACAATGTTCATTGTGTATGTTAGTTCTAAGAAGCCTTAAACACTCAGCAACTACAGCTGACAAGTTTACCAAAGTGTTCAAAAGTGTTGGAATGCCTCCAACATTTGTTGCAATATTTCACTTAAAATCCCAATAATGTCACATTGGTGTCGTACGTGTAGATAAAGTCAGGAGATCATCAATGTCAGCAGGACTCGACCTCCTGGGAGGATGATTATTATTAAATGCTTGCTCGGTAACACCGTGTGTTATTAAATTTATCCGTGTAAGTGTGAGAGTTTGGGAATAATAACAGAACAGGCTTGCAGGTGCCGTCTCTGCAGGGCAGCCAGTTGCTCACAGCACGAGGTGTGAAGTCACACCCACACGCTCCTCGGTACAATGAAATATCTCCTGCCGCGCTGGCAGGATGGCTGGATCCCAACCGGGGAGTGATGATATGTGCACCTCCTCATTAGTAATGGATTAACAATATATGTGATTAAACCATCTGCTGAACCTGATGGTCATCCGCGTCGTTACATTGTCCAAACACAGGTAGCAAAGAGCGACGCAGCTCTGAGTCATCCAAAGCTGAAGCAGCGATGCTTATTAAAGGCACTTCTGCTCATCTCCCCACAGCCCCACTTTATTTTCAAGTGTCTTTTTTCTGCCGTTGTATTTATTTTTGCACACGGAAAGTTCTTTAACAAACAGCGACAAGTAGGCAGATCTTAGTGCTACACATTGAATTATTACTTTGTTTGGGGTGGAGGTGAGAGCCTGTTGGAGTAACTCTACCATTGGCCAATCATGAGTGAGGCGTTTGAGAGAAAAAGCACCTGTCAGAAAGAGTTAAATGTCGCCGGTGTTGCTGTCAGAATCGACCTCGTGAAGGTCGAATCCGCTGATGCAAATCATTAGTGTGACCGAGGGGATATCAGAGAGTTAACACACATTTCATATCCTTCCTCTGTTCGATATTCCCGAAGAGTGACGAAGAATAGCTGCTTCACTTACACTGGCTATTATTATATTGTTTGTTGTCCTACATGCTCCTTTTACTTTTTAATGACATGGAACCCATGAGGGCCCAAAAACACAAATTATTTCACAGTGACCCATTTGCCTGCTCATCCACAGATGATGTGAAAATAGAAGTCTTAAAACATCACACAACATTTTATCTTTTGACTGACGACTCAGCTTCACGTTGGTTCACTAGCATCCCGACCAACAATAAATATGATGTTAAGTGTCTCCAATGACTCCTCATCCCAAAATGTATATATTAATGTGAATCGATGGTTCATTTTGAACGTAAATCTGGTGAATTTGGAGAAAGAATTGCATGTTATCAACCTCATCAGGAGCAGAAGAGATGTATTGATGAAACTGTACACAAGAAAACAATTTGACTTTGAATCTGTGTCCGTCCTCCTGCTCTCCTTCATCCTCCCTTTGCTTTAATGGAAGTTCTTTCAGAAGGCAATTCGATCTTTCAGCCATGAAGATTGGATCACGTGATCATGAGGGTGCGCACATCGGTGCACCGCTTCATGCAGATCACACTTACAGTCTGAACATATTTGCAATTAAAGGGTCAGATATGGCAAACTAAACACCAAGATGTCCTGTCAATCTGGTTAACATAGTGACTGTATAACATTTGCATCTTAAGAAATCAAAATTAGTTCAATAACTGCTTGCGTACATGAGGGAGTAGAAATATTAAGCTCAACGCCTTCTGCAGGAATTTTGGCTAAGACAAGTTAGAAAAGATAGAGTTTGAATATTTTGCAATTTTGTGAAAAAGCACCACCTAGTGTCTGATTGGTGGCACATTCTGCAAAGAGTCTCAGGGAGCAACGGACTGTTGACAAGTTATGCAATACTTCTGATCTGACTGCAACCTGGAGGAGTCTGTTCATTTGTAGCTATCTGTTTTATATATTTATTTCTGTCATGAGGGATCTTAGATTCTACCTGCAAATGTACAGATCGGACGACCAGCGTGGAGGAGGAGTTCGAAAAAAGTAGATCTTTTTTATTCAAAATGGTGCAGACCATAAAGATAAGATATCAGATATAAAGATGTAAGATATAAAGATTCCCAGTACCACTTTCACTGGGAATCCTGCTACTTTGCATGCTCGGCCTCCAGAACCCCCCCAGCCGTGGACCCTTAAATAATGAGAGCACAGTTAATAGCATTGCTGCTTGAACCTCTAATTAAACTATGCTGACTCCTTGAGAATGAGATGTTCCAGTGGCTCAAATAATCGTGCAGATAGTTGTACATTTGTTTCCATCATACTACTCCTCCTGCTACATGCTTCACCTCAAGTGCGACAGACGAGAAATAACCTTTAACGGAAAGATGGAGCTTTTCTCACTCAACACCTTTTGAAGGTACACATGATGTTTAAATGGTTTCCCACCTGCGGGGTGATGACCTTGTCAGTGGTATTTCAGAATCTGGGGATTTCTTCCACTTTGCTGCCAGCACCTGCAGGTGGATGGAGGAAGGGTTGTCATGGAAACAGGCCACTGGGATGGGACACAGTGCCGACTCCAGTATATGATTTGAAAAGCTTTCATTTCTGTCCCTGTGAGCTGATTTCCAGTTCGTTACCAGACTACCCACTGAGGCTTGTCCCCTCCTTGAAGATAAAAGGAAGCCAGTGGATTTTTCTGAGTGACAGTTTCACTGCTCAGGTTTAACAAATGCCAGAGAGCTGCTGCTTTGCTCTCCTCTGTCCATCATTCTCTGCACAGGTCTCCCTAAAGGATCTATGACATTCACTGACATTTTTCTTGTTCCATCTCAAGACATGGCTACACAAAAGAGGAGCAGGAGTATGAGAGGGTCTTTGACCCATTTCATCATCAGTATTTTTGTCATGTAAAATGCAGTTAAAGTCCAAATCGGGTAAAGTGACAATGGATCTCAGGGACTTCATGTTATTCATCATGTGTATAAATAAAGCTTAATTTCAAGCTAATTATATCTGTTTTAGACAATCAATACATTATTAATTACACACCAGAAATAAACAGATGCAACTTTTAAAATTTGCTCAGTGCACGTTGTCATCGATCATATAAAAACTACAAGATATGAAGCACGAGTAGCTGCTGAATCAAATGTTGATAAATCATGTATCAAATACAACATATTCATACGTACTAATGTGTCTGTATTCATATTTAATTAATGCTTACACACATCATTTGCAGTGTTATAAAGTATTTATTAGCTGTTTAGACACGTGTAGAATTCAATCACTGTAAAGCTTAACGCTGTTTATGAATGTGTTCAGACATCTTTAGTCTCTTTTAATATAATATTTCCTCTGAGATATAAAAGTAAAATATAATTAATAATTACACGATATTTATATATTTCAGTTTCATTATAATTGCATTTTATTGCTAGTTCATTAAATCGTTAATTTATTGTTTGAATAATAATATATATCAAACCAGCTGCAAAAGTTATGAAGGGCAAAGTTATGAATGGTTGATGAAATGTCCATTGTTTCCCCCCACGCTGAATATTTTTCAGAAATAATTAGGGAGCGGAGGGGAGACGAGAGCAAGCGGGAGAACTAGCATGTTGTCACGGGAGACTAAACGGAGACCGTTTGATGGCGCCACAAAGCCCAGAGCTGTCAGTCAACATCAGAAGCAAACAGAGCTCCTGGTTCCCGATGGAGACCCACATTTCTCTCGCAGAGATCGGGATTGTGGTGGAGTTTGGACCGTAAAGACACATTGATTGGATGCGTTTAGCTCAACATCAGCCGTCACGTTCTGCAACACGTGTATCTGCAGATAAAGCATCGTTTTACTAACATGGATGAAGAGAAGCTGCTGATGTTAAATAATCCAGCATGAAGAAACACTGCTGTCTGTGCTAGCTGTTCTCCTTCATACTTCATCTGCTGCTTCCTTTCAGACAGACAACACCATGTGGATAAAAGGCCGCCACCATGTCTGCTGTTGTCTTACGAGCGACTAACTCTTTGTTTTTGAAGTTACTGTGTGTACTTGGAGGCATTTCACGCAGTAATTATATTCTGCCAGGACCAGAATTATATTATTCTGTGATAATTGCTTTGCAGAGGCAAACATACAGCAGTCTGCATCTTCTTCTCTCTCCATCAACACCTAAAGCTATCTGCTCATCACACTGGCAGTATTAAAATCCTGCTGTGATCATTTCTCTCCCACAGTATTGCCTGTCCTTGATTTATGACTTTTTTTATTTAACTTGTGTAAATATTTACCCAAAGAATAGTTTCTAAATATATCATACACACAATTATGAAGTATTGACGGTAATATTCAGTATATGTATAATGAATTTATGCAGAAATCATGGTTAGAAAAATGAGGAAAGAAGATTTTATTTAACGTGCTCCTCGATAAACAACATGTTTGTGTGTGTAAACCACAACAAAACCAGTGATTGTAGACATATTCTAGCAAAATAAGAAATATTAAAGCAATTTAAAAAGCCTTACATCTATTAACTAGATTATAACATTCATGTTTCTATTGCTGGTTTACAGTGGTTGATCTGCAAACGTAAAGTCTAAAATCAAACATACTGTTTTATTAACGTACAAAAGGTAAACTGAAACCAAAAGCTGATACAACATTACAGAAGAATCGCTAACATTATTCAATAGACAGTATATCACGTCTAAACGTCAGCTTATATTTGAGTTCATAGACAAATCAGTATATATACTTCAGTGCACAACAGTCAACAGTGAAACTGCTTTATAAGAGAAAGAAAGTTTGCCGTCTTTAACAGTTTTGCCAGAGAAACGTTCAGTCGAAACGTTTCTGTTTCTCCGTCGCTCGCATATACTGAGTCTGTGACAATACTCATGCTGTGTTCGTTAAAAAGAACTTTTCAAAATAAAAGCGAAGTGACTACGAAGCTGCCAGATTGCGTGTCAAAATACGTGAGAGGTAAAAAAAAAGAAAAAGGCAATAATATGCTAAACTAAACATGTGAAATGGTTCGTTATAAGCGAAAACAAAATAAAACATGAAAGAAGAAAAACTTTCAATTAACTTTTACACAAAGAACTTATCTGTGTTCTGGACAGAAACATGTCCGAAGTGTCCGTAGCTCTCACCACATGTAGTAGCTGCGCGTGGTGTCCACCTGGCTGGATTTGCTCTCGGAAGAAGCCTCTTTCTCCTTCTCACTGTCCGCCTCCCACAAGTTGATTAGAGGAGGGTACAACTCATTGAGCGGTATCGACGAGGTTTTCTGCATGTACTTTTTCAGGGAATGATGGTAGTTTTTCCTCTTCCACCTCTTAGCGATGTACACGCTGAGAGACGCCAGGCTGACGATCGCAAACATTGTTCCCATAACCGCTGCGAGAGCGGTGTTTGTCACCTGGTCGGATATTTCCACGGCGAAGGCGGCCGGCTTCGTCGTCACATTCACGCAGGACTTCTGCGTTTGTTGGTGGATGTTGGAGACGGAGAGGCAGACCTCGTACTCAGTTGCTGGTTGTAAGTGCGTGAGGTTGTACTCGTGGACGTCCACAGGTACCCGGGCAGTGTAAGTAATATGTGGGTTGTCTATTTTCATCGTGGCGGATGACCACTTTAGGTTAGAGGTCATGACGTTTGAGTTTACCTTCCAGGAGACCAGAATAGAGTTGGGCTCCGTCTGCTTGACGTAAATCTTCATGAGCTGAGTGCTGTCCAGCAGAGTGCCGTTCACCCGGATAGCCGTCACCCTGGTGTCTGCCCCTTCTGAATTCTGAGCTACGCAGGTATACCTGCCAGAGTCTTCAACCTGGATATGAGAAATCCTCAATGTCCCTTCACTGGTGAGGCTGTACTTGTCGGATAGGAAGTCCACCATGACCTTGTTACCCATTGGCGTCACCCAGTAGATCTCTGGCTCAGGCTGGGACATGGCTCGGCAGTCCAAGTCCGTGGTTGCACCGATCTCTAAGTTGAGGTGACTGGGGAAGGTATCATGGGAAATCATTGGCAAGCATTGGTTTGCTAAGTTCTTCTGCAGCACCTCCTGCACATGCATACCCCTGACTTCTGTTGGCATCGCGCAAAACATGGAAAGAGGTTCCATGAAACGCACAGTGGTTTTGTTGGAGCTCATCCACCGGATAACGCAGTCACAGCGGAGAGGGTTGCTGTGGATGCTGATCTCACGCAGGTTGGGGAGAGAGTCCACTGTGGACTGATAAAGAGCATTCAGGGCGTTGTTATTCAGCATTAAACTCTCCAAGGCCGGGACGTCGCGGAAGGATTGACGGTTGATGTAGGAGAACTTGGGGTTGTTTGTGGCCTCCAGCTTAGTGAGCTCGGGAAGATTGTCCAAAGCGTACCGGTCAATAGAAACCAGCTCCCCCATGTTATTTATACCGAGCTCCTTTAGCCTCAGCATGTTCTTGAAATCTCCTCCCTGAATCTTGTGCACTGGATTTTTGTTTAAATCCAAGAACTTGAGGTTAGGCAGTTTTTGAAGGGCTCTTTGCGGAACTCTCACCAGTCTATTGTCATAGAAAGAGAGGCTTTCAAGATTGTCAAGTCCCACAAAGGCATTTCCAGGGATGTCTGTCAGATCCATCCCGGCCAACACCAGGCTCCTCAGGTTGCCCAGTGGTTTAAAGTTAAAGTCAATAATTCCAACAACAGGATTCTCCCCAATCATTAGGATCTCCAGATTGGGTGTAGACTCAAACCACTGGCTGCTGATGGTCGTGAGCTTGTTGGAGTTAAGGTGAAGCCTTAGCAAATTGTGGAGCCCAGAGAAGGCGTTGGTGGAGATGGTGTTGATCTGATTGTGGTTAATGTAGAGCTCCTGCAGGTTGCTGAGATCCTGCAGACAGTAATCTGGCATTTCCGTGATCTGGTTCTCCTCCAGATGAAGTGTTGTGAGCTGGGACATATTGGTAAGGCCGACATCGCGAATGCGACTGAAGTTGTTCTGTGACAAGTCCAGCTCGGTGAGGTTGAAGAGCTGCTCCAGCTCCTCACTGGTTCTGGCAATGTAGTTGCTTTGGAGGAGGAGAACCTGAGTGTCACTCGAGAGGTTTCCTGGGATCCGTGTTAGACGCAGGTCATTGCAGTCCACAGTGATCGCTTCCCTGTACGTGGACTGAGGGGTAAACCAGGGTCGGATCTCACACACACACAGCTGGGGACACTCGTTGCTCTGGACGAAGGAAAGCCCTACTGATACCACCATCAGGAGAGCAAACATCTGGCCTAGGAGAGAGCAGTCTACCCTCCGTCTAGCCATGCTGGGGAATGACAGGAGGGGCAGACGACACAGTCATCAACCAGAATGTCAACGAATTACGTCTTCAATCCGGCGGAATTCTCAGGATTTGAAACCAAAGGTGGAATTCAACAGCAAAAATTGGGAGAAGCTGGACGATCTGGAAAAGAAAGAAAAAACACATCCGTCATTCCATTGAAAAATAGTGTCTACTAGATGTTAACAATGCAAAGATTATATAATACACAATAATGTTTCAATTAGGGAGTTATTGCATAATGTTTCTTGTAAATCGAGCAATTACCGCAGATAACAGAGTGACTAAGAACAACAACTTCCTCACCAGTATCCTTGCGAGACTATAAATTATGTGCAGCATCTACAGTTTTGAGAAAACGCAAGTTCAGCTCATTACAATGCAGGAACACAACACGGCTGTGAACTACTTGGAAACAGATCAGATTCCTTTGGGGCTTTCATCTATCGAACAGGCCCATAAGGACCAGATCATTAGCTGCTCCGAACATCATTAAACACTGCGAGATATTAGTTTGTGCCATGCCTCAAAGAAAAGCAGAAAGGAAGCATATCTTAATTTTTAATGCAATGTCTTCAGCATTCTGAATTTGGGGCAGAAAGGAAAAAACTTTTCAGCAGAGTTTTGATTTTTTTTTTTTTCCCTCGGATGTTTTGTCACAGAAGGAAGATTGTCCAAACTTTCAGCAGCATTTTTTCAACTCCCAGACAACTTCTGACTAACGATGGGGATTTGGAGGAGGACGCTGATACAAGCCAGTCACTTGGTTCAGTGACTTCGGGCTCCTGAGAGTTACAAAGGGCCTCTGATGGCCCCATGTGGAATTCCAATGACTTGGATGACAAAGCATAAATCATCGCAATGTCCTTGGCACTCTTTAAACCCTCACTGTGTATGAACTCGTAGATATGACGGTCACCTAATTATCATCAACGGATCCGACAATGGCCAGTTAGTTGGTCATTCAATCAATTTGGTCCAGACTGAAGTATCTCATAACCCATTAGATGGATTGACATGTCATTTTGTACAGTGTCATTGATTTTTTTGGAGTATAGCGACCCCTGCCCCCCCCACCTGCCCTGCTCCCATTGTTCCCCCCGACCAATCAGCTGCCTGCCTGCTCTCCTGTCCCGCCACCTGTTCCTCTCTGTATCATCGGTCCTGTAGTATTTAAGTCCTGTTGTTTGTTCCAGTCCTGTCAGATTTGCCGTTGAGTCCCGCTTGTTTTGTTCATCTGCTTTGTATTAGCCGGGCTGCCCATTTAAGCCTGCTTTTCCTTTACACTGTTCCTCCTTCCTAATCCGGCTTTGTACTTTTGGTTTAGTTAAGAAATACAGATCCTGACTGCTGTGTTTCGTTTCACCTGCTTCCCCTCCTTGTGAGGACGCCACCATCAGTGTGTGTGGCCGTTCCTCCGGGTATTAAATGTTCTATCTTTGCTGAGACTCCTTGACTCGTCACCTCGCTCCTTCATCAGGTCAAACAGTTATCTGTCTAATACTTTGGATTGTTGCACTGTACACCTGCTCATCTCCGCTTGTGCTTGTGTGTTATAATTACCTTGCGGTAACAGGTGTTCCACACAATTACTCTTGGCTCAAACACTGGACCGACACGCTGTATCTATGCAGAAGTGTTATCCTTCCTCATTCCTTATTAACGGGATCAGGCTGCCCTCACATCTTTAACAAACCCCGTGAACTTGCCTCATCCTGCAGCAACACTTAAGAGATCCTATTACTCAATTAAGTGTATTTACTAAAGCATCAGCCCTCCCGGTGTAGAGCCATACGGTCGCACCGCCGTACCTTCGGCCTTCTCCGCCGCACAGCTCGACAGTCAACACAAGCTGAAGAAGATATCGCTTAAGAGGCTTTTCAACAGGAGAGCTGACTGTTTCATCTGAATGCAAACTGCCTGGCAACAGCACCAGAGAGACGGCAGCATGTCTCCTACTGGGGATTCACCATAGGACAGGGCGGAGCGTGGGTGGGGTGGGATGGGGTGGGGGGGGGCACAGGGATGCTACTCTAACTTGTCTTTAAGCTAAAGCACTGTATATTGTGGTGATTGCTGCGCCACTCAGGATTAGGGTGTTGAATAGAGATGCTGAAGTGGAGATTAGCTTGGGGCAGTTTACTGGATTTAAACCCAGAGGAGAGAAACAGGTCACTTAGCGCTTTAATTAAAAGCAACATATCACAGGAATCTACTGCTCATGTGGAGCAGAGGAGTGTTAATGCATCGGTAATCTCGTTATATAAATAATGACTTGAGTGCTTTTGTAATTGTGGACGAACAATAAATGTATACTGTCTGATTTCCATT
Source organism: Macroramphosus scolopax (assembly GCA_901007825.1). Classification (NCBI taxonomy): domain Eukaryota; kingdom Metazoa; phylum Chordata; class Actinopteri; order Syngnathiformes; family Centriscidae; genus Macroramphosus; species Macroramphosus scolopax. The sequence continues at coordinate 3,633 of CAAKHC010015876.1, read as the reverse complement.
CTTACAACAATTTACTTTACTAATTACCATTAAAGAAAAAAGAGATTCTACTAGAATGCTTACTGCAGCCTTTCATGGGTCAGACTGTTAAAGTTACTGTAAATAATCTCACTGAATTAAACATACAATGTCTGAAACAAGAACAAGTGGCAGCGCCCAATGTTGAATGTTCAGCAAACATCCCATGCAATAATATAATATATAATAATTAATGCAATGCATTACTAATTTGCATTAAGCAATTATTTTTTTCAACTTGAAGTAATCGAGGTAAAGATCAGGATGAGAATAAAAGAATTGTAATTAGGAACAAACTGGCAGAGAAGCATCGGAGTCAAGTGCTCTGAGATGCAGATTTAAGATAGTGAACTGATAGTGAGTGAATGAAAAATACACAAGACCAGAAACTTCACAATCTGGAGGCACACAGCCAGCCTAGTTTTACACTTGTGCCCATTCTTTATGCAAAAATCAGCAGCTGCAGGCTGCAGCTTCATATTCAGCGTAAATACAAGACTCCTGGCAAAGGAGTAAGAAACATTCCCCCAAATGCTGCATGACTCTTTTAGTGTAATGACGGCTTTTAATGAGAAATAAAAAGAAGAAACACGATTTCCCTTTGAGAAAATACAATTTTAGACAACACATGGTTAGTTCATAGAGCACCTACACTTATTATAGGATGCACAGAATGTGACACAGTTCTCGAATCAAAACGTGGATTAACTGGATTTAAAAAAAAATGATCCTCTGATGTAACTGAAGGCACTTAAAAGACGACATCCTGTCAGCTCGTTGTTCAACAACAAACTAAAAGCTGCTCGTGACATCCTGACACAGGTTGGAAAGGTCCATTGTGATCGAGGTCTCGGAGCCACAGGAAGCCTTTGAACACACCGCAGGTGGAGGAAGACTCAAAGAAACAACACCAAAGGCAGGAAGGCAGGAAATGGAAAAACCCTGAGGTTCTAACAATGGACACTTCTGAACCTGTGAATGGAACTCTGGAAAAAAAATTGATCAGAACTTTAGAGGCAAAGTTTTCTGTGTTAAGTTCACAGCTGGCACTGATGTGTCTCTATGTCATGATCTGACATCAGTTCCCTGCGACAGTATTTCCATTCTTTTTAAAGTGCGGGAGGCAACAATGCACATTTTCTTGTGGTTTAATGGTGATCAACAATACGGCACTAATGGAGGAGGAGGTGAAGGGTCCTCGGACTGATGACAGAGGCTGATCCTGACACTTACTGGACCTTAACGATGCGTTCAAGCTTGTCTCATGGTGAAAGAAGGTGTTCTTATGTGAGGCAATAGGAAATTAACAAAATTAGCATTTTTAAATGGTAACTTCTTAATGAGCAGGCTCTGTTGATTGCAAGATAATAGACTGTTTATTCAGCGTTCAGTTCATTTTCCATTTTAAGTCTATTACATCATGTTGTTCACCAGCTGTGCAACGTTTAATGGATGCTGAACATATTGAACATTAGACCTCACACACACACACATCTGGGGATGTCACACACACAGGATCTGATTTAATGACTGTTTGAACACAGACGGTTTGAGGCTTCTTGGGGATCAACAAAACACTTCAGCCACTATAACAACATTTCACTTCCTGTGTATTCGGTGACCATCTGCACTAATATTTCACTGATTTGGATTCCATAAAACGCATCTTTATCTTTTTCCTCCCTCAACTATCAGCACTAAAACCGCATTGAAAGTTAGACAATCCTTGTTTTGCAGCCTATTTTCAGTCCAATGATCCCACTGTTTATGTGTGGGATGAAGAAGTGAGAGTCATAAACACACAGTTCCAAAAATGTCTCCCTCTGAAATACTCTCAGTTTAGGCTCAGTTTACACGTTCCTGCCCTGGTCTGTGTGAGGATGTTCACGCTTATCATCCTAGAAATCCTTCAGTGAATGCAATAAAAAAAATCGAATGTGACATGAGAAAATGAAAATGTGATTTAAAACCGGATAACAAGAGTCTTGGATTAGCGAGTCTCTGGAGTGCAGCGGCTCCAGCAGCACACGTCGGGCCCACGTTTGCTTCTGAGCTTCACTTTATTGGGCTGCCATAAAAAAAAACCCACAACAACAGTAAACACAGAAATGACCGAAAACGAATTACAGTTTGGGGCAGTGAAATTAAACACCGGTGAGTCTTAAACGCATCACAAACAGAAGAAAACTGAGGTGAGAAAAACACACCTGTTAATATAAAACGAGGAAGAGCACATCAGGAGAGTGTGACACAACAAATGAAAGCTAAACAACATTATAATATAAGAAGTGAAAACTCAACGTTCTCCCTTCTGCCCTGCATTATAACTCCAGAGGAAATAGATTTTTAAAAACGTAGATCCTATCAACATCCATTTAGACTCCAGCAGAGATATGCAACAGTTGCACCTCCCTCAGGGGACCACAGTCATGCAGGCTATGTTTTATTTCCACATGTTTATATTTTACCTAGCATGGTGAGGGATTGAGGTTTTTTTTTTCCTACCATGGCCAATAAGTTGTCATGATGCCTTCGGTCATGCTCACACCTGCCTCGATGTAATAACCACCTGCTCCCTCCAGGAATGTAATATAACACACTCTCCATCCGAGCACTGTCACGTAAACAGAACGTAGCCGCTCATCCGCCGGCGAGGAAACAACGTAGATCCATGAATCATTTTTTTAATTATGCTAATCAGGGTGGAAAAAAAACAACACTATTTTCCAGATGTGTACATGCACACACACACTGCTCAGACACGAGAGCAAGTGTGAGCGCTGCAGTGTGTGTCTCATCTGCAACACTCGTCTTATTGATTTCACAGCAGCTTGATTCCTGCCCCTCTCGGACGAGCTCACCTGGAAGTGAACAATCTCAACCGGGCACCCGTGTGGAAAACCTCATCTCCATACCGGCTGCTCACACACGGACTGATTCATCCGATGTGTGACAGGTCTGAATGATACAACTATTGCTGGGTGTTAAGGCACCTTGTGAGGTATAAAGAGGAGCTGCAATCCGAATGTAAACAAAGAGCTCGCACCAGCAGCAGAATGTAAAACAGGTCTGGAGCCTGCAAGCACTCAGAGAAGGTGAACAAATCCTCCTGTTGTCGATTAAACCTGTATTCTTATTTAGCTCTTGATTAATCATTAACAGGGTAATTTCAGATTTTGACCAAATCAGCCATGAAATGTATTTATAGCTCACCAGAAGTCAAAGATATTAACCAGAAGTCAAAATATATGTCAGTGTGGAAGAGGAAAACATTTATCTCACAGATGCTCACATCCAAAACAACTTCAGGGCCCCTTCAGGGGATTCGGCAACGAGAAGTGTTTTCCAGGTGCTTCTCCGCTGTCTTTGTTCTTGTGCACAGTAATGAACATTAATGAGGAAATGCAGTAATGCACAAGCAGAGATGGTGAACATGAGGACTGCGTGGATGGAAACGATGCAGGATTCAAAAACAAAGACAAAAAAATTCAGCACATTACAGACATCAACGATTTCATGTTTTTTTGGGGAGTAACACTGAATGTAAGAATGAATGTTGCTTTTGTGTGCCTTTAAATTTGGTTTAGCACAGGTTCAGTGTCTGTGCATTGAAAT
>CAAKHC010015875.1:0-12175 GCA_901007825.1 Macroramphosus scolopax | reverse complement strand
GTTGCCCTGAGGACAGGCGCGCAGAATATCTTTGGAATATTATAGTTAAAAAAAACATTGTTGTGAATTTTTTTTTTTTGCTTAATCAGAAAGAAAAAACAGGAGCAGTCAACTGCACGAATAATAACGGGAACAGAGACACAGTTTACGTGCGTATTTTGTCTGTCCACTCTTTTACTCCGCGTCCTTGGAGAAGTTGAACAACAAAACAATCCACCCACAACAATGACAACTTTCCCGGTGAGTGCCAACATTTAAAAATTGATAAAGCAGTTAATCGGTGGTGTAAAAATACACGTTTTGAACAGTTTTGCTGTATTTCTCTCTTTTTTCTTTTTTCTTTCGGGGACAGACGGACAAACAGTTTACCGATGTCTGAGCAACCGGCCGTCATGTGGGATTAATTGCACGGGAGTATGTTCGGGCTGGAGAAGTTCGGTTCTCAGATTAATAGTAGAAACCCTGGCCAGTCAGAGAGAAGCATAAACCAAGCGAGACTGAACATGGGCTCCCACTATAAAAGCCCCGGTTTTCACGCTGGAGGCCCGCCGGGAGCCGTGGAACCCGGCATGGGCCCTCTGAGTGACACACAAATGCTTGGTCTCAATATGAACATGAATGGAGAGCAGTATGGAGGGTTTCATCCCCGGGGCCACTCGGACATGCATGCAAGCGGTGGACTTCAGCAGCAGCAGCAGCAGCAGCAGCAGCAAGGACCCATGCATGGATTTTTCAACAACCAGCAACCTCATCAAGGACATCCTCACAGCCATCAACCTCACCCCCACCAACATCACCCTCACTTCAGTGGGAATTTTGGAGGCCCAGAGCCAGGGTCATCATGCCTGCATGGTGCCAGGCTAATGGGCTACAACAACAATGCCATGGGACCACAGCAGGGCTTTGGAGAAGGATTTGATCCTCTCGCTGAGGGACAGGCAGGGGATGGCTTTCCCCAGCAGCCGCAGCAGCAGCAACAGCGGCCTGGTAATATGCCTGACTTCCAACATCATGGGCCTCCCAGCGGCAACCATGCTGTCCCTGCCCCCTGTCTACCGCTGGACCAGTCACCGAACAGGGCAGCATCCTTCCACGGTCTCCCATCCTCCTCCTCATCATCCTCTGATTCTCACAGCCTGGAACCGAGGCGGATGCCCAACCAGGGAGCTGTGGAGGGATTAGAATATAACTTCCCTAATGAACCTCCATCTGGACATTTTGATGTACCTGTATTTTCCCCATCAGAGTCAGAATCTCAGTTACCCCATTTTGGCCCAGGAAGGCCAGTTCCCAGTGGGAATTTCCCAGGGAACCCTGGCATGCCACGGACACCGGGTATGCAGGGCATCTCTAAGGGACACCAGCCACCACCGCAGCCTCAGCAGCCTCAGCATGGAGTGTTTTTTGAGCGTTTTGGAAATGGCCGGAAGGTGTCCGTGGGAATGGAGCCGGGGGTCAATGCAAGACATCCTCTCATGCAGCAGCAGCAACAACAGGCTGGCTTGATAGCCAGACAGAACTCATGCCCCCCTGGCCTCCCCCGACCCCCTCAGGCTGAGCCTGGCTCCAATAACCCTAACATTCTGGACGGAGGGGTCATGATGCCTGGCCAACACAACCAGTTTGAATATCCCATTCACAGACTGGAAAATAGGGGTCTGCACCCCTATGGGGACCCCATGTTTAATATGCAACAGCCAGCTCCTCTTCCCTCCCAACAGCCCCCAAATCAGAGGCTGCAACACTTTGACTCTCCTTATATGAACATGGCAAAAAGGCCTAGATTTGACTTTCCTAATGCGCATGGTGGTGAAGGCTGGTGTGGTGGCATGGACAACCACCTCTCTCCCTCTTCCTACCCAGGACTGCCTGGAGAGTTCACCCCACCTGTGAGTGAAGGTTTCCCACCAGGCCCCCTGCAGCATACGGGGCCTGAGCAGCAGTCTCTGCAACAACGGCAGAACGCAGCCATGATGATTAAACAGATGGCTTCTCGCAACCAGCAGCAGAGGATGAGGCAGCCTAGTCTGCAGCAGCTGGGCCACCATGGTGATGTGCCGCCTGGCCCAATGGGTCATGGGGGCCCGGTAGGGAGCATGCCTCAGCCTAACTTTGACAGGGAGAATGGTGGCAGGATGCCCAATATTGATGGACAAAATCCCCATGTAACTCAGGAAAACTCCTGGTTCCAAGGCTCCCACCCACCAGGGGAGATGATGTCACGCCGTATGGGTGGAGCGGGAAATGAATCTGGGCCCCATGACATAGGGCTACAGCAGAACGGTGCTGGTATGATGTTTAGGCCAGGCATGGGCATGCAGGAGCCTATGAGAATACCGGGAGATGGGCATGTACAGGCTCTCCATTCTCCAGGCATGCACTCACAGTTCAGCGGAAACATGAGCAACCTCTCACAAATGCAGTCTCCAGGCGCAGGAGGAGGGACAGGGCACCCGAATGCACCAGCAGACAGGCGGCCAGGTGACTTCCCTGCACCTCCAATGGCAGGACAGCCAACGTTTCCTTACGGAGGGGCTAACCGTCAGCCAGCCCACAGTGTTCCCCAGGGGGTGAGCAACTCACCAGGGAACTACCCTCCTCAGTCTGAGTTTCCCTCAGGCCAGCGGTCGTCTGTTAGCAAGCTTGGAGCTCTGTCACTTGGGAATTTCAGCAAAACCAGTGCTAAAGACAGTGTTTTTGGTCAGAGCTGCCTCGCAGCCCTTTCTACGGCCTGCCAGAACATGATCGCTAGTTTAGGGGCTCCCAATCTGAACGTAACGTTCAACAAGAAGAATCAAAATGAGGGCAAGCGAAAACTGAGTCAGACAGAACAGGACATTAATAGCAGCACATCTAATGGGACTGGCAGTGCTGGGCCTGAATATTTTCAGAGCAGCACTTCCCAGAACAGCCAGATGCCTGGCACTGGGAATAGCAACTCTAAGCCTGCAAGTCAAAGCCAGACGGTGCAGGGGGAAGCCAGTGCCCTCTCCCCAAATTACAACATGGACGCTACCCCGTGCAGTGAGGGGAAGGCAACAACAGGGAGTGGGAGAGGGAGAGGGAGGAGAAAAAGAGACAGTGGACATGTGAGCCCTGGAATTTTTTTTTCCTCTGACAATGGTAACCCTGTTGTAAGTCCAGGCCAGCAAACCCCCTCAGCTGGCGTTGGGGAGAGGGGTGGGGGCACGCCCCACGATAAACACCTCCAGTCGCCCTCTTGGGGCAAAGGAGGTGACCTAATGTTGGGGGACCAGGCTGACTTGATGTCTTCTCTGGACAGCGGCATTCAAAGTGTCGCTAAGTCTGACAGTAGTTCACCGCCGGTGGACTTTCCTGACGATGTCAGCACCCACTACGGAAACGAGGATGAGGTGTCCTCCAGCTCAGACGCAGGAGGGTCCTCAGCCGCTAAATCTAATCGCAGCCCGATGATCACCGGCTCACCCAAAATGCAAAGAAGTGACCCCGGATTGATAAATGGACAGAAGCCCTTAAGCATGGGCATTAACAATCATACTACCTCGACAGTGGACAGCTATGGACTCAGTGCTGGTGGGGGAACAGGGGCCAGTGGGGTGAGCCACCCAGGGACACCAGGGGGGGAGCAGGTACGCACCCCATCCAGTACCTCTGGCCAGGAAGAAATCCATCCTCTTGAGATTCTACAGGCCCAGATTCAGTTACAGCGGCAGCAATTCAGTATCTCTGAGGACCAGCCTCTGGCCATGAAGAACGGCAAAAAGAATAGTGACTGTCCCTCACAGAACGGAGACAATGAGCTGGCGAGCTGCAGCCCCGATGCTGGGAAGGGCTCAATGGGCACTATTGACCTTGACACCCTCATGGCAGAGCAGCATGCCACCTGGTACGTGCCCAGTGACAAGGCCATGATGGATGGGTCAGAGGATGACAAGGGCATGGGACCCTGGGAAAAAAATAAGAGCCAAAACAACAGCAAGGAAGGTAAATGATTCAGCTGAATTCCTTTCTACAACTTTTTCACTCTTTCTCTCTCTCACAAACTCACACACACACACACTACACTATAATAAGTGTTCAGTTTTGCTCACTAAGGCGCAGGTATATTGTATTTCTTGAAATGTTTTTATTATATCTTGAATGCTGCACAACGTAAATAGCTGAAATGTTCTGGTACACTAATGATAGAAATTGTCCATATTTTGCGGCAGCTGTAGCAGATAGGAGGATGTTACATTTAATGGTATTACCATCAAGTCCTGATAAAAGAAAAAAAAAAGACCTAAGAGATTTTTTTTCTTGCTAAATAAGGTTTGTTAAATATACAAAAAAAAAACCTGAATGAAGCAGTTTGAAATATCAACCGACTGAACAAAATGTTTTGCTTTTTCTACTATTATTAGCCAATATATTTCTCCATTGTAGACACACCTCAAAAGAACGCCTGGAGAAAAGTAAACATTTCCTGTGGTTATCTCGGTTTTTCTGGGTGAACAACTACATTGAGAAGATTAATTGCTTTTTGAGGATGCGCGTTTACGCAGCGGGGCTTCCCTCGCCTTGTTACGTGTTTGTTTTTGTTATTACCATGGGATAATACCGAGCTGGTGCAAATGGATCGACTTCACAATGCCAGGGCAGGATTTCCACTTTAGAAATTAATACTGTTAGTCTCATTTAAGTTGAAAATAGTGATTTCAGAAATCTGATCTATTTAGAATTTAATTTAATATTATACATTGTTTATTATTTAAGAAAGGAATATTTGGCGTTTTATTAATAATATTTAATATTATTACTAAAATGATTCAGCTATTGTAAAATATTAATGTAAATATATTTGATGTCCATTTCAAGACGTTAGGAAAGTTTCTTAAGGAAAATTGAAAATGACCTAAAGGCGCAGAGGCAGTTGACGTTAAGTCTGCAGACAACTTAATTTTTTACCAGAACTTAAATGTTATCATGGTGTCTTTAAATCAAAATGTGGATAAATAGTTACATTGTTCAGCTGCGGATACGTTATTCAAACATGACCGCTTATAATAATGATAGTAATAATATTAATAATAATATTTCAATGATCATAATAATAATTATAATAATAATAATGGATTTATATTTATATTCTAGACTATAGTATATTTTTATAGTTGTGTAATTCGTATTATTTTATGCACTTAGAAAAGTTTTTATGGGATTGTGCTTTTGTTAGCGTGTAATATTTTTGCTGTTGAAGTTAGTACATAAAAAAAATCTGTCTTTAGCACCAAAGGCGATGGATGCGTGGATTTAAAATAATGTGAATATCTATGTATTTGTGTTTCGTCTGTCTGCCGCGACTCCAGCGCCTCTTTGTTCTGATCGGTGCGGGTGGCAGAGGGGCGGGGGCGCGCACCGCCCCGCGCCGCTGCGCGCCGCGCCGCGCGGAGCACGGACTCCGCCGGGCGCATTGTTTATAGACTGAGCGCAGGGTGTCGGGTTGTAACACGGATTCCTCCCAACGAGCCCTGAAACTTAACACAGGGGTTTTATCACGTGCCTCACTCAATTTGATTCAACAGAAAATCAAAATGTGCCTGGACACAAACTAGGACATCAAATCTCATCAAGTGGGTTTATTCCTTTGTAACTGGTCGTCCACGTTTTGGCTAAATAGTGAATGAATATTGGAAATATTACAACATGTTTGGACAATATGACTTAGTCATTTACATTGAAAAATACTGAAGGATGAAACGTCCCTCTGATGCTGATGAGTGATGCTTAACATTGTAGTTACTGTTAATAGCAGCTATTCTTTTGGATGAAAAATCTAAACTGATGCAACTCAGGCACACTCAGCCTGTTGCATGCACACAATCAGTAGGTAGTTAAAAGCAGAATCCTCCCCTCTTCTCTCCTCTCTCCTCTTCTCCTCTCTCCCTTCTCCCTGCAGCCCTCCCTGCGTGGACATGAGGCATGCAGCTCTGGAGCGATCGATAGCTAGTTAGCACAAATCACGGCTCCTGACAGTTTTTCATTTGAGTGCTTCAGACAGCAAAGATGAAAAAAGGGTGGAGGTGTATTTGGGAGGGGTGGGAGATTTTGAGATTGAATCTGATGCTCGGGCTACACAGAAGCGAGCGAAATAACATAATAACTTAAGATAAGTCACAGCACACTGTGTAGTTGCAGAAAAGAGCCAACATCCCACAGGCTTTTCACCCTGCAGAAAATATCCACCTCATCCAGTCAGTCTGGTTTATAATCGTCAGTGTTGTGAACTAAAAGATCTCAGTGACACCGACGTACAAACAGGTCACTTGCTCAGGCCACTAATAAATGTGCCTGGTTCAACATTTTAAAAATAAGAATATTAATTGAATGTATCTATATATCTGCAATGACTGATTGGTTTTGATTTAATTCAAGAGGAAATACGTACATAAATATATTTTAATTATCAGTATCTGATGATTTACCAATATTTATTTGGATTACACTGATGTTTAACTGTGAAAATCATTTTTGTAAATATGAAACATTTTTCACGTGCGGCACTCATTTATTCTCCCATTTTCTATTCTTACACATCAATAATCAATAATGAACACTTTGCAAATAAATACCATATTTAAACAATTTAATAAAAAATGAAATGTCGAATTTCATGCAAGTTTGAATCATTAAAACTGTGAGGGGCCTTCGAGTTATCGTGCACACAATTAGAACGTGTTTATTAGAAATACATTTGAATTTGATTATTTGTTTTGGGGCGTTTTAAGGATTGTGCTGAGACATATACTGTTGACCCCAACTTCTGGGTGCCTGTTTGTTCTTGTATTTAGTGGAAGGACGTTACGTTGGCGTGCTTGAGAATTTAAACAGGTGAATTATGTTGCAGAGGAGTTTACAGCGGTGAAAGTGGTCGAGGTTCAGTTGGATCTTATAAAATAAATATTTCTAGCTCCCTTTTTTTAAAACTTTCAAACAAATCTGAAGTAGTTTGAAACTGCAGAACGACCCTGGTGTGTTTATGTCAGAGCCATGTAGAGATACGAGCAGCAGAGAGGATCTGAAGGAATGACCGTGGTTACCTTTGAGTTCCTGCACACTAGAGAAAGTACTGCAATATTTGTACAGGAACTGTGTCCATGGTAGTGTTTTTGTTCGCCCAGTGCAGCCCAGCTCACACTCTCTGGTCCCCATGTGCCTGTTAAGAAGGATACATTCTGCAGTAATGGCCCCTGAAGAACCCATATTTGGCCTCCTCTTTCTGTGATAGTGTAGCTGAAGTTTTTTATTTTTACCGAGGCACAGATGTAGCCGCCAATGTAAACTCCGAGCCTGGATGTGATGTGTGCTGTACAGCATCCAGGGCTGTTAGGAGTCGAGGTGTACATCCACAACTCCCACTTGTCAGTTAATATTATTTACCCCTTTTTATAAAAAAAAAAAAAAACCCTCTCACGCTCTTCCTCTTCCTCTCTCTTCTGTATATCTGAGACAAAAGCTGACCGTTTGTTTGGGAACTGGTGCGTCGGCTTGATAACAGGCAACCAGCAGCAGTAGGAAGTGATTCAGTTATTTTTACTTTTTACTGTTTTTGCCACTTGCTCCCTCCATCACAGTTAAAGCAGTTCACAGTTGACCTTACGGAAGAGTTCCACTCCTCACTTTGAGTTATAAGCCCTTTAACAGCTCTGATAATGATCAAATCTCTGTCAGTCTGACTTTGACAGGTTTGAAAAGAGGGAACTTGCGTTTTTTTTTACAATACCTACTAGAAAGCACTTTAATCCACAGAAGGAGCCGTCTTGATATTCCACCGTAGAGAACAATCCTGTGAGACTACCTGCCTTTGACATTTCACTGCGACAACAACGCCACAAATCACACCAGTAATTTCTATTTCCTTTTTTCTAAAAAAAGGAAGAAAGTGATTGGCACATGCTTGCATGTGGAAAAAAAAACAGCTCGGGGCAGTCTGTGTTCTTTACCTGTCATTACAAGGTGTTTCATATTGACTTTCTCGACAACACACGTCCACAAAAGCCTCTCGCACACTTGTTTACCGGACTAATGATAATCATTGAGATAATCATAGCAATTAGCTGCAGTCATATTGTTTCCAAAACTTATAATTCTTCTTCAGGCGACTCCTACTTGGTTATTGACGGGTTCATCGGGGCTGCGAGGAAAAGCTAGTGTGTGCCTGCGTGAAAGGATCTTCTGCGCTGATGGAATGGCCGCGAAGTGTTTCAGAAACACATGTCCTCCTGCACAAATACTCCCTGTTGTGGCCAAAAACATCTTCTTATTTTTACCTCCGCCAAGGAGGTTATTTATCAACCGCGTCTGTTAGTTTGTCTGTCTCCGTGTCAGAAAGCCAACAGGCCAATTTCGAGGAAACTTGGTGGAGGGGCGTCGCGCCGCGCGGGCCAAGGAGGAACACATTACATTTTTTGGCAATTCCATGAAACCTTAGCAAAATAAATTACATTGGCGGAGGTATGCGCTGTAGTTGCTTTTTGTTTTTCTTCTGTATATATCTGACACTGTGTGTGTGTGTGTGCACATGAGTACTTGATGGAGGTTCGGTTTGTAGACGCTGCAACTTGATATTGTAGATTTGTCAACGGCAGACATGAAGTTTGATTTATTCCGACTCGGTGTCACACTCACTGCTTCCCCCCCCGAGCTCAGGTGTCTCATTTGGTAGAACTTAATTCTAACGTGTTGAAAATATTTAAGAGTATTTACTTGACTTGTAAATAGTTCAGGACTGAAAAACACCCACCCTGCATTTAAAGTGTTCTAATACTTAATACTATGCGTTTGTTTGTTTATTTATATGCGTGCATGCATGCATGATGTGCACTATGTCCCTGTGATTTTGCGAGACATTGAGCTCCGGTGACAGTCAAAGGAAGCCTATTAGAGAAGCGTGCTTGTGACTGATGACGTTAGGCGAAGATGAAGAAAGGTGTCAGGCCTTTTGGTTGCTGGATTTTCAAGTCTTCAAAATAGCAGCTCATCCGGTGTTGTGTTTTCCCAGGGGAAGGGTGTTAGAAAAAAAAAAATAAAAACTTGTCTCAGCATGTGTTAAATATTCTGATTGGATGGAGCAGGGAATGGGAAGATGGATTTTTCTGGGAGTTCCAAATCTATTGTGGACGTCTGTGACGTGCCTCTAACTGTCCGCTGTCCTGCAGACTGACGGTGTCCCTGAAAGGGGCCCTGAGTTTATATGATCCAGCTTTAAAAAGGTGTGTGTGTGTGTGTTTTCGGAGGCTTCCAGAGGTGCAGATGTTGTCACGCTGCCAGCAGCAGTTATGTTATTTGCCGTACAGGTAGTTGTCAGCACCTTTAATTTGTATTGAGGAATTGACAAATGAGTTATGACACTGGAGCTGTTTCTCCTTGGAGACAAGAAGTAGAGACTGATGGAGAGTCAGAGAGAGTCAGAGAGATAGAGTGTTTTATTTCAGGGAACATCTGTGGTTTCGTTTAGGGGGAAAGTGGCAACGTGATAGCCATTTTTAACATTTAGAGAAAAGAAAAGTTTGTCATCTATTTGTTCTGTTAATTTATCCTTGAAAATGTCGTGCCAAAATTCATTAATCTAAATATCTCAATTTTGATAAATTCCCTCCTCAATAATAAAACCAAACAACATAAGAGTAAATTCTGTATTAGATTTGTCTGATTTAAGTTGTTTAGTTAAATTAAAAAGAAGTTAGCACCTAAATCAGAGGTTCTAATTATGTAAACTCTAATCTTCATCCAAAACAAGGTCTGCGTCATGAAGGTCCTCCTGAAACTGCCAGAGTTCTGAGTGTTTTCATGTGTTTGACCGTTTCCAAAAAGGAGGGAACAGAGAAAACAAGGTTTGCTGCACAGCGCTGCAACAAATAGAGACAATGAAGTGGATCAATATGTCTCTGACTTGGATGAAACACTGGACAGGTCCTAGACATGGTTGTGAGTTATGAAGTCGGTCCTAAATCACTTCCCATGTTCTGATTCGTGTCGGGTTTCCTCAGCACTTCTTGTGGCCTGAGGTTTGTGTTGGAGGGGATGAGATTGGGTGTGTTGCTGCAGAGAAGGTAACAAACGCTGAGGGCAGTGCCTGTCTGGGCAAGTTTTTCTGTGTTTTTTTTCTTCCTTTATGGTGCAGGCCGGAGAACAGAGAGGAAATTCAAAGCAAAATAACCTCTGTGCCCTCGCCTGAGAAATGTGCCCCCCATTCCCTGCAGATAGCCTCCCTGTTCGGAGGGAAAGGTCACAGTGTGGAGTTGGGTGGAGTTTGTTGGGTTGCAGAGAGCCCCACGTATCTACTAACCTCAGGGCTTGGGATACCGAGGGCAGTACCTTTGGTAGCCACTGTACAGGTCATCCGGACGTTCCTGGATATACCTGGACTTCAGGGACATCATTGGATTGCCTGGACTTGCTCGTCCTGACGTTTCTCTGACTGTTATAAACTCCTGGTTCAGATCCGACTTTCTATCTTACCCTTTTTTTTGAAAGGAGGCTGGATTGTGACGGCTGTTCTGTGCTGACAAAGACAGAATCCTCACACAAGGCCGTAGTGGTAGTTGTTATGCTAAAGGAATCTGACCTGATGTCACACACTGTCATAGGAGCGGAGGCCTTTGGGTGTTTTTGTCAGCGAGCGGAGCGCCGTGATTGGGCAGGCTGGTGTTCAGAGAGGATAGGGTCGCGCCCCCGGGAGCACGAGGTTAAAGGTGAAGTGTCGTCATGGAAGTAGAGCTCGGGATAGAAAGAGCAGAGCCTTGCCGCATGAGATTCGGAGGCCTGGGAAATCAATGTGACGGCTCTGAGGAACTCGCACCAAAAAAGAAGCTTTGTAACTCTAAACCCTCTCACGCGCTCCTGAGTTTCTTCTTCTGCCGTATGTATTCACCATTAAAGAAATACATTTAGCTTCTTCTCCGCTCTACTCATCTAACTGATGGTCAATCTGTGTCAAAGGTTGCTAGTTTTTTTTACCGAGCTTTTAGCATTAATTGAAAAAAAACGACTGTAAGAATTTTGCACCCCGAGCAGCCTTTGTTTAGCTCCCCGCATTGCTTGTGTGTCGAGTGTGTGTGGTATGACATGTAAACCCATGTCAGGCCGTCAGCTCCCAGACGCATTGGTGTCATCCAGACAACCAGAGTGTCTGTGTGTTGTGCTTCATGCTGCCTTCATGCCGTTCGCAGCTCCACTCATCTTTGTAAATCGGCTCTGGCTGTGTCTGTAGACGGCTCTGCAACCCTGCTGCTTTGTGTGTGTGTGTGTGTGTGTGTGTCTGCGTGTGAGCATCATCATCAGGCACTAAATAACAAAGTGCCACACTTGGGGCGGAAGATGTAGCGATATACGTGCATCACATTAAATTCCGTATTCACTTAACACGTCACTGTGGTAATCTTTTCTGTCTGTAATGTGGTTAAGGATATTTAGGTGCGTTTGTGGCTCAGTGCAGCTGCTGTTACTGTTCTCTTTTTATTAGGTGTTTTCCCCCCCTCGCTTGTTGATGCTAAGCACTTGTTCCCCTCAGATGAATGGGCTATTATTGAGATATTACCGTGGATATGAATTCTGTGTTCGTCAGTCAGCAGCCATAACAAGATAGATCTTATTGGAAAAAAAAAAAGATTTCCCTGCTTGTAAAATGTCATGGTGATTTGGGATTTCGACTTGTGTGATGTAGAATTTCACACTGCCGTTTCCACTCGTGAACGCGTGCGCCGCCATGGATAATGCTTTCAGTTTGACTGGAGTGTCTTGATTTTTCCATTAAATATCACGTGCATCGCCTTTAGCAGCCTTTAATACCGGGTCCTGTTTTAATCCTGTGGTGGTCAAGTGTTTGGCTTTCTTCACAAGAGGGGGGATTTATCTTGTAATGCTAATTGTGTTGTAGCAATTAGCAATCAAGGACCTGCAGATCCAACTGAAGGGTTAACTTAAAGAGATCAGAGAACAAATATCTCTAAAGTATTTTTTTTCAGATCAAAGAAAATGACATTACATGTAGAACTAGAATATGGAATTATAAAAAGTTGTACGTGTGTGTGTGTGTGTGTGTAAGAAGAGCTCCTGTGATCCTGTTTGTTATCTGAGCTTGTTTTTGTCAGTGTATTTTCTATTCTTGTCATTGCAATGAAGCTGAGTGATGTGTCTTGCTGTGATCGTGTGT
>CAAKHC010015874.1:1945-20935 GCA_901007825.1 Macroramphosus scolopax | reverse complement strand
TATGTATGACTCCTCCCTCATACACACACATATAGAACAACAACATAAAAACAAAAAAAATGCTGACTCATCGTTATTTTATCGGTACATTTTTGAATACTGCAGAATGAAATCAGAGACAAAGTTTCAACAACAGAACAATTACAACTCACACACATTGACAAACGTACGTGTCGCAGCAGTGGGTGTCTGCCTGTGCCGAATCCTGCAGCGCCCGCGCGCAGCACGTTGATTAAACGCCCTTGTTAGCATGTGCGGCCGCCCTCGTATGATTCTGTTGCGTCATTGATAAGGTGCTTTGTGTTCACACCCGCTGAAGGGAGTCGGCTAATTAAAAAAACAAAACAAGTGATAGCCAGAGTCGAGGAACAAAGCCGTCGGTCCCACCGTCGTCAGATTTGCATACGCATTAATTGTTGTTCTTCTTTTTTCAATTTGAAGTTTTGAACAGTGAAGCTTACACACTCGAGGAGTTTGTAGCTTCCTGCGAGCACCCCGATCTGTGACCGTACGTCAGCGCGCACGGCACACACCATGAATTATAAATGCTGAGTCTATACGGGGTGTGTGAGGGGAACACATCATGAAACACTGCACACAATGTGGATTCTTGCAGCTTCGTTATCAGTGGAAATATTCACCGATCATGTATGTATAGACGTACAACATATCGCTGCTCCTTAGTGGTGCTTGTGATAAAAGCAATAAAGGAAATGAAATACAAACAAATATCAAGAAGATTAAAGCACAGGTTCGTAGGAACTTCATATTGCCTCCTTATACATTTCCCCCAACGAGATATCGCAGTACAATTGAGGGTATTTGCAGATAGGCGGCTTCCTGGCAGAGGGGAGGGTTATAGATAGGTATGGGCTTGGCAGAGCTCCGCTCACAGATGGCTCTGGAGTAAAACCGTTCCTGAGTCTGCAGGTGCAAGATTGTACGTCCCTGCAGCAATTGCCAGAGGGCAGCAGGGCAAACAGGTGATATCCGGTGTGGGATGGAGCTTTGAGGATAGTCGGCTGGTCCGCGTCCAACAGGAAAGGAGGTGAAGATCTGATGCTCTTCTGGACTGTGTCAATCTCAAAGAGGAGGTGTGTTGTTCTTTGTGTAGCACGCAGGGATGTCGTATCAATCCTTTGTCCTTTTCACATCAAAAGAAGCAATTTAGCGATGGAGAGGCGTTGCCATGGCGATGTTGTCTGTGAAGTCGGTGATGTGCTGGAAGCCTCGCCACGCCAAGTTGGAGGGTCACAGTCGGGGGACGTGGTTCTCAGTCCTCTGCTCGGCGGCCAACTTGGCAGCCTCTCTTCAGATCGGACCTCGGTTCTCCGCGGCGGAACACTTTCCATGTCGCACGGGATTCATCAGAACAGGCTGTCGGACCGGCATGACGGACGCCACCAGCTATGATAAATAGTGCGACAGAGTGAGCACTCTGCTTGTCGTTTATGACCTTTAGCGGGAATCTGAGGGCCGTGTGGCAGGAACGATAAAAACAAGGAGCTCCTGAGGACGGCAAGATGGTTTACAGTTTACTGACAAATACTCAATGCCTGTACGAGTCCTTGGCAGCACCATACATGGGCAAAGAGGGTTGAATGATACCGGAATTATCCTTTAACATCCAAATCAGTAGTATTGCTTGAAGTCACTTGAGGATTTGTTCTTTCTCAGCTGGTATGCAAACTGAGGAAGACTTTGTGACAACAAATCAGGAATAAGAACAGATGGGGATGATGGATTCTTAGCATTGGTGAAGTCAATTAGTTAAGTTAACTGACACCCGAGTCAATCTCTGCTTATAAATTAAGGCTGTTTTGTTGTTCGGGGCTCTGAAATCTTCACCTGTTGCCTTTTTAGCAGTCAGTAAGAAAGGACTCGCGATTTAAAAAAACACACACATCCGGTTTAAATCTTCCTGGCAGCCTCCTCTGTGTCGAGCCATATGCTCGCCACTCTAATTAAGCCATATGCAGCGGGGCATAAGTACATGCAGTGGAGAACATCAGTGTGCAGCCGAGCGTTGGCAGATGGGACTTCTGCAGGTTAGAGAGGTGAAAGAGCCGGTTCCTCCCTCTCACATCCGTCTTCTCCCACTGCCAATCAGGGCGGCCGCTGATTACAAGATCTTGGCTCGTCAGCAAAATTGTATGCTGCTGGCAAGACACTCCGCCTCAGCAGTCAAACACCCTCAGACTTTTTTCCGATTATATATATTATTTTTTTCGTCCATGCATCTTCGTGTTATAACTACGAACAAACTCTCTGTCACCAGACTTCTTTACATATATTACAATCTCTTAAAGTGTCTCTATAACTTTAGACTGCTCAGATGTGATTGACAGGGGGCGGGACCAGAGATGACGTCACGCAGTCATGTGCAGCCACTTCATGTGAGACAGAAGCGATGAGAGGAAAAGGAACACTAATGAGAGGAGGTTTCGAAATTCCCTTCAGGATACCAGATGAATCTGGAATATAAAGCATGATTCTACCGGTCCCTCAAAAATTGTCATCTTGGAACTAAAGAGGTGATGCATCCAGGTGTTATACCGCAGTCGATGAGGAGCTGCTGAGAGGCTGATGGGAGTCGGTGGGTGGTATCAAATTGCATTATTAAATCGGTTGCTAGAATGTGACATTTTATTGTAAGACACACAAAGATGAGAACAATACAGACTGGTAAAGGTATCAGTAAGTAGTTAATGGAGAAAAAGGTAGCCAATCCCAGCTGACATAGGGTGGGAGGCGGGGCTTAACCCTGTCAATCACAGGCTCTGACACACTGAGACAGACAGACCCACATTACGCTACATAAAAGTTATACTCTACTAAGTAGTAGTAAAATATAATTTGTACGGAGATGGTCACGTACAAATCATCCACCCACGATCAACTAAAACAGATGTTCTCACTTCCGCGCTTGACTGACAGTCTCTTCATTCTTCTGTTGTTTTTTTCTTGATTTTCGGGCAGAACAACTTCCCCATTCATCATTAACAAGCGTGCGGCTGCTATTGTTTTCACGTCGTGAGTCTGTGTGTGTTTCATCATCCTCGAGACACCAACCACTGTTAAAGGAAATACAACAGAGATGTTGTCGAGCAATTTGGCAGATTTGCGGCTCTCACACACGATACCAGATCGATTCATAGTTCAAGCAAAGGGTGCCGGCGGTAGGTGGGGAAGGAAGTACGGACCATCGGGAGTCACTTGTATGTATGTGCATGCAAAGCAAAGGGATTACACTGAAAGAAAACATGTATTGGCTGGTCACTGCGAGGATAAATAAACTATATTCTCCTGTTCCTCACTTTCGAAGAAGTGTTGGCAGTTATGACACAAACATTTCGAGAGCTCCCCCAAGTCAGAGCTGCTTAACCACCCTCTCCGTCAGACTCGCCCAGCGCTGGGGCGGATTAAAGAGCCCGTCGCTGTGGGTTCTGGAGTTCAGGATCACATCATTACTTTTTCTTTTTTTTCTTACAGCAGACATTGATTTGTTTAGCGGGGTAACAGACCTCGCTGCGGCCTGCGAGGAGATAAAATGAAACAACTTTCCATGGATGAAAAAGAAAAACGAATGACCAACAGGACCTTCGTTAATATTAAGGGGTCCCACATAAACAATGTTGCGTCCTTTGCAGAGACGTATCGTCGGAGCGTAATAAAGCGATAAAAGCAGCAACATTCCAGGATGCTGCGCATTATCGTACGATCGTCATGACGATGTCGCTGTGAATTGAAGGCAAAACACAGAAAACCAGAGATTTCTGAAAACCCTACAGCACCTAACGATGGATGATAATGTTATACGGTTCTTGCAAAACCGAGGATGTTAAAGTATTCTGCTGCACCTACGAATATATAACATCATTTATGCAACAGTGCATGAGGTCAAGCATCATTCCGGACTGTTGACGTCAACGGTGTATTGAAGGCTCCTCAGATGCACGCAGCCCTTGACTTCTGACTGAACAGTCACGTTCCAGGGGAGAACACTCAACATAAAATCGATACGGGAGATACATATGTGAATAATGAGTCGCTCGTGTGAAGGCTCGGCAGCGTTCCTTGATATGCGCTTGAAAGAAGCTACGGACGTGTCTCGTTAAAAACGAAAGACTATATGACAGGTCCATCAATCCTAGATTGACATTTAACGTATCGAGTTTGGAAGCCTTTGTCTTCGCGTCGCTTCGGATTCCTCCTCCCGATGAGCCTCTTCATCCGTTTCGGCGCGAGCACATGAAAGGTGTGTCCAATCCGCTCACGGCATTAAGCGCCATGAGAAAAATGGATTGTGGCTTTTACGGATGGAGGCTCATTGGGAATGTTGAGGGTGTGTGTGTGTGTGTGTGTGACAGGAATAAGCAATACTCCGTGCAGGTTTGGTTCCCTGAACAGCAACAATCAATAAAGCATTATAACGATCACAGGAAAGGGAACAAGATGTCGCAGCCATCTGGAACTGTTATGGTATTAATCCATTTGGGACGGCCTGCTCCCCCCAAAATACATCGACTCCGAACACAACACATCCAATAGAACAACACGGGCGTCTAAAGCCCCCCGCGCGGTGGAAACGGTGTCGTAGCTGCACTCTTTTGCGGAGATACATCATATCAGTTGACGTCTCGGCCAGCAGGGGACGAAACCAGGTAGCTTAAGAAAGCTCCGACCTAATCCGTCATATGTGGGGGTGTTATCATCCCGAGCTTCGCGTGTCCTGCTCGCTTTGCATGCCAGATGGATTTTAAGAAACAAACAATCAATCGCTCTCCCGTCACGTCCCCCTCGGTGTTCAATACAGCGGCGCTGAGGAAACACCGTTCACTGCGGGAGGATAATCATCTCTGACGGAGGATTTACCGCTGCTCTGAAATGAATACACTGCGATGACCCCGCCCACCCCGCCTGCCGGTGATGTCACTCTGCTGGTGGGTGGAGCTTGGAGGGTTGTTTGCTCATAGCTGCCCGTCTGGGCCGTCCTTCCAGTAGGGCTTTAAAGGACCCCTGACCCCTCTGGAAGTATCACTCTCCCTCAGCCGGGCTCTCTGCATTCACATCAGCCTTTGTCATTTGTTTCCTTCAGCGCACCAGCGAACACGCATCACATCCTGTTTACACTCATCAACCTGCTTCTGACATCACTGATTCCCTATTCCACCCTCATGCATCACCATTAAGGTGGTATGTTTAATACATGAGTTATATAAGCTGCATGTGCTTGTTACATCGGTGTTGACAGGAAATTAGATCAATTTGAGATAAGAATTGTAAAATGATGACACGCTTGCGGATACGCCGCAGGCTGTGATGTATGGGGCCGCCTGGAGCAGCGAAACCTGCATGTATGAACTTCATTTGTGACACTCACTTTTCAGTTTTAGGCCACTTTAATGTATTTTAGTGTATTTTAGCTAAGTGATTAGCTTCTTGATGGTGAGCATAATGGAGCATTCTGACAGCTTAAGACACTTGTTTCCTTGTGATTTGGTTGGAGCAGCCTGATTAAAGTTTGTCCCCACTCCAGAGAAGGTCTATCAAAAGGTGGCTGGTGCTTAAACTGGAATTGGAAATGCACATCAGGGCTTCTCAGTTTGACTCTGCACAGCCAAAAAATTGCCGGTGGACAAAATCCTATATAGCCAAGAAACTAAAGCAACACTTTTACTTTTAGTGACGGCAATGCACATGTTCCTGCAAAGTAGTTCTGAGAGAATAGATGGCATCCTTTTACCTTTGAATGCTGCAAGAAAAAAAGTCAGTGTCTTTACAGGAGGAACGGAGACAATGATGGGATGGAGAGAAGAGAGATTAGTCTCCTTTTCCCGTCTACTTTTGCCCTTTTCTCTGCTGCCTGGGATTAAGAGTGGTCGTCGAGCTGCCGGTTTGTTCTGTTTGGTAACTAGCCAGCGACCACTCCAGCCCGGCTGCAGAGCACTCCATTAGGAAGCCAAGTGCATTTTGCTTTTTTTACACACTGGATGCACGAGTATAATAAAAGCTCCACGCAGCGGTTTGGGATGCGGCCGTAGTCCCGTGGCCAAATTGAGGAGATTGAAGACGCATGTGTCCCGGTATTGCTACGGACAGATATCCCTCCTCCACCAAATTACCCCCGTCCTACACACACTTTGTCTAGATATATACGGCCGTGCGCTCACTCGCGGGCCGCGTGCTCACGATTCAAACACAAACAGACAGCCGCACACAAACCATTAAACGCCACATACCCCGAGCAGATTATATCAGCGAGCAATTCCGTGCTCTCGGGCATCATCTGGAAGGAAGAGGACTGGAGGATAAAAGGTATATTGAACGATATGAGGAGGGGGAAAAACACTGGGGACGGTCTCAAACCTTCATAATAAGGTTTAGGAGGAGCGGAGTGGCGATAAGTGAGTGCAGACTTACATTGATCCTTTACTGCTTACTGTTCCGGAACAGAGCTAAAGCTAACAATCCCAATACTATTAATCAGCTGTAATCAAAGCCTAAGCATCGCACCTTTAATTGCTCCGTCGTCGTGCTTATACATGCTGAGAAACGTGGAATTCGGTTGGAAAGGCTTCGCCGTATAGGCCGACTTCACCACCTGCTTACACGCTTCACACGCCAACAGTCCACATCTGTTAGGTGAGAGCATCAACGCCATCCACACCCTCGCATCTGCCCCCGCACATGCTGCATGCATCGGCGTCCAATACCTTTTTGTGTCACTCTTGTTGTCACCGTACCTATATGGTTCCTCGCTGTTCGTCTAATGGACGGTGTATGTGAGATATTAGGCTGCACTAGTTCTCTGCAGATATTTAAATGTGACCTCTAACTGCAGGAAGACGGCAATGACAAACTGAGTCTGTTTTTCTAGGGTGGGCAAAAAAAAAGTAAGTATGTCGCCTCGAGCAGCTGAGCACAATCATTAAGATAATTCATTTCCCCACGAGGACAAACAGACTCAAGCTGTGAGCGGCACAAAAAAACAAGTCCCGGCGTTAATCCACTAACCGCAACCTGTTTGTTTCCCGTCCTTCTTTGATCCGACATCACACGGCAGAAAGATGATAGATATCCCATGAAAGGGTAAAACACTGCATCATCACTCTGTTGGGCATTCAGATCAGCACCACGAAGGGGTTCCAGTCACGCCTGGAGTGGAAGACAAACAACATCACAAAGACGTGCGGTATCTGTGATCGATGGCTGCGACTCGCCGAGCCGACGCGTCCCCCTGCGCAGCGAAAGCAGACACCCGCCGTCCTCTCGCCCTCATCTGTGTCGCTTATTCTCTCCGCCAGGATAACATATTTTTCGGTAACACCTGTGGTTACCCGTGAACGTGCTTCTCATTAGTCGATCTGCAGCTGTGGCTTCGTCTTTAACTTTGGGATTTCGGGGGATTTTTTATGGGACGATGTGGCGGCGCTGGAAAAAAGTCAACACACACACATACACACACACACAGTACGGCTTCATTGCAAAAATTGATTTGACAAGGAGTGGGTTTGGCTGAGATGAGAATGTGCAGTGTTTGAGCACAGCGGGGACACGGCACAGAGCGGGGACACCTGCAAAATCAATGGCATTGAGCGGCATCGCATTGTCAAATCTTACTCCACCACAAATCTAACACACGGGTACAAAAGCGCACCTGGGGCCAGGTGCCGTGTGAAAACCAAAACTCTGCACGGACAAAGGAAATATGCATACATGTTGTTTTTGTCGGATTTATGAAGCTTTTATAAATCGCACTATGAATCTCCACTTCCAGAGGCAACCGCAAAAAAATCAAGGTTGACACACCCCCTTAATATTTGATTTCTGTATAAATCTGTTGCTGTTCATTCTTTCATGAATTTGAGAGCAAGGAGAGCTGTTTAGTACTAAACCACCAGACTAAAGTCATCAATTCAGTCACTTCTGAGTTCCAGACCCTTGATGAAGCCAGAAGAGTAATGATGGGACTTTAAGTGCGGAGCGTCGAGGCGTATCAGCGTGCACCAAAAAGAAGTGTACAAGCCACAGCCGGGAGATTACGGGACTCCGCGCCTGTCCGGAGGAGATGAGTGCACGGCCTCCGTTCTTGCATTGTCGGGGTCCTCTAACAACGTCAAAGCCCACATTATTGTCATCCATTATGCATGGCTGGGGCCTAATTAGTCATACAGTGATAACACAGTACTACCACAGTACTACTTATAGGAATTCTGGAAGCTGAAAGGGACTAAACACCCTCCTCTCTTCAAAGTGAAGCTTTTATATATGTATAATAGTAAAAGTTTGGTCTTCAGCTAGATTATGTATCTGCTTATGTATATATATATATTCATTACCTTGTGAGCTGTCGACTTAGCTTATCAGGAATTCTTTTACCTTTTCACTCTGGAGCGAAGCCGCAGCGAGTCTCTCTGCATAATGTAGAATTTCATGCTATTCGGGAGGGAAAGATATACACATGATACACCTACTCAACACCCACAAGTTGACCGTAAACATCTCCATCCTGCACGTGTGCAGACAATCTCACAAACACTTAGAAAGACCGATAAAAATATCAATCCGAAGCTGCGTCGCTCCATCCGAGAAGAATTATAAGAACATTAAAGTGGCAGAATCTCCGTCCGAATAGGCTACTGAAAGAGTCCTAATGTGAGGTTTGACTGTAAAACACATCTAAGCAAGGTGTTTTCCTCTCATCCAATAAGGCTTCACGTCTGTGATGTGCTCGGATTGTGTGACCTTGTCAAGAGGAGCCGAAGGACCCCGAAGGTCCTGACTAATCTCATTCAGGCTCGTCCCTCGTTTCTAATGGACGATCAACATCATATATCTGGCTGGCATTTCCCTCCTGGTGATCAGCTGCTTTGTCTTTGTTCCGGAGGGGGGAGGGGGGTGAGGGCCAGTGATTGTGCCTTGACCTTTTCGCTCAACATGGACATAAACAGCACGAAACGATGGTAAATAAAAGACCATTCCTGAATATTCTGGCAAACACGCCTTTGTTTAGGGACACACATATTATTTTGGGGCGATGTTCAAGTTCTTACATAAGTTACGTCTCTTATTCCGTCCTCCGTGTAGCTCCGGTTCCTCTTTTTCCTGCCTCGCACCTTTTTATTTAATTTCCTTACAATGAATTATTCAGTCATCCCTTCCATTCATACATGTATTCACAACACTGGGTTATCTGAACGCCCGCTTTGCTTTGTGCATCGCTATAAGACTCGAGGCAGCGGGAGTCAGGAAGCGTCGCTACCTGACGAGCTGCCATCATTTTACACGGGATGAAAAGACGCTGGAAGAGGATGTAAGTAATGTGGTGTAACTATATATATTTTATGAGCATAGGCGCAGCTCTACAAGTTCCGGGGCCTCATATATAAACGTTCCATACTACCATCACATATATGGAGCTACATACAGTTTATAGCTCAGGATATCTCTGTGCGTGCTGAGGTGGGGGCCGACAGCAGGAGCGGGCCGCTCGGCGTGCCGCCGCTGCAGCTGCACTCATAGAATCTGTAGCTCGTGTACGTAACTGACGTTCTCTTTAATTCTGTGAATCCTGCAATCTGCAGCCCCCAATTAGCGCGACGCTGCTGAATAATCATGTCTGGCTGCCTTTTGCACTCATTTACACTTTGTACAACAAATAGAGGAAACCAGCCACATCGAGTCCCCTAATTGCTGCGACGACTCGGCTTCCACCGAGACGACGACTCTCCCGATCGGATGTTTGTCGATAAAACCAGACCGCCGATCTGAACCTTACCTCGTCATACAAGGCACATGGAGTAAAGACGGCAGTGATTGATTAGCCAACAGCTCCATGGAAACTAATTTCACACTTACAAAAATTTGCAATGTCATGAGTCAGTGTTGCTGCTGAACCAGATTTTTTTTTTTTTATTGTCTATGTAAGATTCATTTAAGTGGCATTTGGCAGATCGTAAATTAGGTCTCCACTTTCAAGTTTAAAATTTAATTTTAAAACTCCGAAGCCCTCTTGTTTCCTGCTGGAGGTAATGTAATTTAGGTTAATTACATATTTATGATGTACATAACTCTGGAGGATAATTCAGGTGGATATAAAAAGGGGCTGAAGTGCTGCACTTCTTTGCAGCCTCTTTTTTGATGTTCACCATCAGTATTAGTCGTAAAGTGTGATTATTTGTGTATTAAGAGCATTTTTATAAGGATTAAGTCCATATTGTCTTGAGATTAATGATTTGAATTCCCCCGATTCCCCTAATTATTCCACCATATTTACTTGGTGCAGGATATCAAGATGTTGTTTAATTCAGGTGTTCCTTATCGTGGGGTCAAGTAAAGGTCACCGCGCCTCCTCCAGATGTGTCACATCAGGACTTCACCGATTTCACAACAGGGGAAAAGGCGGCTTCCCGCTGCTGTTTTTTCTCAATAATAAGCCGTTTTAGAGGTCACATCAAGCGGCGCGGCGCAACAGCCAATCGACCGCGCGGCCACAAAGGACGTGTTACAACACCGTCACAACACATTCATCCGCTGCATCTGCTGCCCAAGATCAGCTTTTCATACAGCAGACGTCCTTACAGACGTTACGACCTGGCTGCTGTTTGGAGCAAGAACACAGTTACGAACATATTGGAAGCGAGTCTGGTGACATATTCTACATGGCTAATGTGCATGTTTATTAGGATGTAATACCTGACATTGAAGGTGGGTGTGTTGAGATGTAAATCTACATCCACCGATGTCTTCCTGACATTTAAGGAGCAACAGTCAGTCGTGTGCAGGCAGGTTTTTTTCTGCTCTATGTCATCTTCATTATAATAAAAAGGGGGAGGGAGAGGTTCTCCAAGTGTCACATTCTGCTCACACTCATTTCCCTTCAAGCTTTCATCTTCCCAGACTCATCGGTACCCGTGTAGCAATCATAAAATAGCACCTATTTCTCAGATTCGGTGCATCCTTGTGTGTGGACGACTACTTAGGTGTGTAAATCCGAGCGTTTGGATGTGTGCAGCTGCGGAGAGAGAGGCGGAGACCTGCAGTAGGATGTGACTCGTGGCCACAGTAAATGGGATTGAAGACGTTATAAAGACAATGACTCACTCACCGCAGGGTCCTCTTCCTCACAGTGGACTGGACAGAAAAGGCCCTTTGAGAGAGGCAATGCCATCAAAGCAGTCAATTCTTCGGGGAAATGTCACAGAGAGCTGTATCACCCCCACAAATAAGAATACTCTGCTCTATAAAGGGAGCATAATAGTGTGCGGCCGCCTAGTGGCCAAACATAGTCGCTGCTTCACCAAACTTTCTATTAAACATTACCATTCATGTTCCGGGTCTTTATCGCCGCTCTCATCCAAAGTAGGCGGCAACAACAGCTCCTGGATGATGTGTTTTCACAGAGGGGGGGCTAAGGAATGAAAACGCAACACACGGTCGACTTCTCCTTCCCCGGTTTTAATTACAGCCTTGGATGGAACAAAGACAAACACTCCTCCCGAAGTCAAACAGCAGCGACGGTGCGGCGTATTGATTCGCATGTGCAACTCAAGTCGCTTGGGAGGATATACGGCGATAATTTTCCCTTTGACGGAGCTTCTGTTGGTGCGGTTATCTCGGAGGGGGGACGAGCACACAGTGTTTCTCACTGTACGTCCGTGTGTAATTGACCAATAAACGACAGCTCACGGTGACATCGGAGCATCTCAGACCGGGTCACATCCACCCTCCTGCAAGAAGGAGCAAACAGTAAACTGCATTTAGAGTCTGTTTAAATACATCGTAGGGATGCTTTTTTTTTGGTTTTTCATTACCTTCGATTTGTTTAAAATCATGATGGATTACAGGATTCTGTATGTGTTGTGGTTGATATCTCAGGTTTCATTTGTGTGTGTGTAACCACTACTCTTACCATTACCTTAAATGGGCCGGCTGACGCAGCGGTAACAAATGCACTTGATTGTATTTGTCGTGCACATTGGCCATAGGAGACTATAGCAGGAGGTGCGATGGATTCGCAGTGTTTGTTCGGGGCTTTTCCAGCATAAAGCAAGGCCAGACTCTAAGCTGTATAATACACAGCTAATTAAAAGCGTTATAAAATCCCAACAGTGCTTCAACATTATCTCACTTTATCTTGTTAAGTGATGAAATATTGAGGAGGGAGTTTTTTGTGTGGGTTTTTTTATTTCATCCGATGGAGGAAGTTACCGTGTGAGAGACATGATGGTGTGGACGGCTGAGGGGGATGAACACGCAACACACAAGTCTTAATGTGAAAGCCGTCTTAATACTTTAATTATATCTTGATGCCACTGCTACCATTTGAATCCCCCTCCTCCTTAATGATAATACAACATGAAAGTACTTTTTGGACCACATTTCATGATTTTAGGTGGTGCTGGAAGTAAATCATGTGGTTCATTATGGGATGATTATTTGCAAATAACCCCCTGATATTTGTGAGTGCAGATTTCTTCTACTCAAAAGAGAGACAGAATCATTTGGAAACACCCATCAGGGAGGTCGCGGCGACCCGGCGTCAGATTGTCTGTTCTCTCTGCAATCCCCAGACTAACTTGCCGAGGGCGAGGCCTCCTACATGCAACGAGACACTGACAATAATTCCAATTTCCAAGTGTTGAATTATGTCGGCGCGGTCCAGGACCGGCAGCGGCATCCCGAGAGGAAGTGGGGGGAAATCTATATAACTCACTGATGTAAGAAGTCATAATTGCTATGAGACCAGCGATGACAAGAGTCGGGCAAGCGTGACGAAGGATGGTTAACCCCACCAACCAATCAGGTTGTCAAATATTAAAACAATTGTATAATCTAGAGACTTTACAGAATGAATGCAGTTGTTTCTACTTGCTATTACGGTAAATATAGCTAATACATGAATCCTCCCCGGAACCGCTTTTTAAGGATTCATGTTGTTATTTTCGAAGGATGAATGAATATCCGTGACACATTTGTCAGCTTAGAAAGGAGAACATGTGAGAAAGCACAGCTGCACAAATAACTAACCAGACTTCATTATAATAAAACACGAGTTGCGCTCCGTCTGCGGTGTGCAGTCGGTTGTGCCGCCGCTATCTACCGTCTAAAGACAATGTTAATATCCTTATGTTATTAGATACAAAAAAAAAAAAAAATTCAATAATCGTGTTTTTCCGTGCGAGTCCTTTGGGTGCTGATCTGCCTGAATACACAAATCCTCGTGCCATGAATGAATGGAGGCTCGAGGCTTTGATGGCGGTGCCAGCACCACATGCCAAGTGTGCATGCAGACGCACTCGCGGGCAGTCATCAAATGAGACAGTGAGCAATTACAAGTCCGGGTATTGGTTGACTGGCTTTAATATTTGATCACAGCTGAGCTGCACATTAAAGTAGAACCCTGCAAAAAAGGGCACAAAATAAACACTATAGGTTGTGAATTATATATAGCGGGTGTAGTTTCCTCTCTTAAATCGATCCGCTCGTGCGCTTGGCATTCTGCTGCTGATTAGTTATCATAGCAACCTTTAATTAATCAATATATTCATCAATAATTCTGCCATTGTATTAGTATAATTGGCGCTACGGACATTCGTGTCACAACTGACCATGTCTTAAGGGCACAATTTGGATTTCGGGGGGGAAAGATATGGATTTGGGTGCATTGATTTGAGGTTCACTTGGGAGACCAGGTGGTCACCAGTCAGACCGGGATTATTCGCAGGACATTGGAGGCTCTAATTACTGAATTTTCAAGCCAGAAAACGACGTGCGCTGCATGTTTTTGCCGTAAAAACTACAATACGAGAACCCGCTCGTCTCCGCTGCTAAATTCCCATGTTAATGTTGTTGTCAGCCGGTGTGTCACGTTGTTACGTGTCATGCAACGAGGCAATCGGAGATGTTTTGTCGAGACAAGAATAAAAGTCAGAAGGAAACTAACCGCTTCCAATTACAGAAATTCACAGGGAACTGAATATATCAGTATTAGCGTTTGAAAGAACGTGTTGATCCCCCCGACCTGCGGGGTGATACGACACATTCAGGAGGCTGCCGTTGTTCTAAAACTGAAGCAGGCGGATTTCAAAGATGATTGCTTGCAAATGCTGGGAAACGGCTGCAGGGCATTGATTTAAATTGCACGTCTCTGAGTGAGACGTTTCACCGAGTCCTTTCGGAGAGGATGAGCGACGTCGGCGTCACTCTGAATGAGCTGCAGATAGACGGACAGGCAGGTAGAGTCCAATAAGGAGGTCATCGATTTGTATTGGTCCTTCCACCTTCAGCTTCTTTTCCAGCCTCCATCCCTCACCAGATTGTGTGCATCTATAGGGGACTGCTGTTTGCATGTGTGATTCTCTCTGCAGGGGTGTGTTGCACATAGCTGCCCAATGCACAGCTGGAA
This sequence comes from Macroramphosus scolopax, assembly GCA_901007825.1. Lineage (NCBI taxonomy): Eukaryota > Metazoa > Chordata > Actinopteri > Syngnathiformes > Centriscidae > Macroramphosus > Macroramphosus scolopax. The sequence goes on along the minus strand of CAAKHC010015874.1, from coordinate 6,525 downwards.
CTATTACCCTCCAGATGTGGAGAGCGGTTGAGGGTTTTACCTTTTATCGGACGGGCGTGGCCGCAGTTGCCGACTCCCTGCGTCGTTCCTCTGTTTTTCCCCACCTGAGAGAAACTTAGCAGTCCCGAAATATCCGGAACAGACGGCAGCGGGAAGAAAATGTCAGCAAGAGACTTTCAGACTTCTTTGTTGTGCTGAGAAAACACACAAACACACACACACTCTCTGATTATGTAAAAACGTGAACGTGGATCCACGGGGAATATCAGTCCCAGTTTTTAGGTAAGTCGGGCTGCTTGTCGGAAGCCTCGGAATATCACAAGCGTGCGTTCCTGCAGGGGGTTCGACATGTAAAGGGGATGTTGTGTAATGCCACATATCGCAGAGAACATTGGACCATTAATGTGGCTTGTCGATGTTTGTCGGAGCAACTCAAGTGGCTGATTTGTTTAATTTGTACTGCAGCGTCTGTGTTTGTGTTGCAGAGACGGTGGGGGGGTCTCAGCACCAGTTTCATGTGGTGTTCTTAAACATAGTCTGAAGGAAGAAAATACCTACGAATGCTACAGAAGAGGATAAAGGCAGAAGAGTTCTGAATGTTTTTTACGAATTCTGAGATGAAATCAGAAATAAGAATTCGAACATAATGAAGCTTTGTCAGAAAAAGGAAGGATTCTGGACAAGAAGTCAGAATTAAGAAATCCCTTTCTTCTCTACGATGCTACCGCTAGCAGGCCCAAAGGTTTTTAAAGTTGCCCTTGTGTGGGCTGAGCAGAAAATCAAGGTCTCGTCTGCTGAGTGAGCTCTGAAGCTCCCTTTACTCTGCTAATATCAGTTAATAGCTACAGTACAACTTTAACAATGCAACACCAGGAAAGATGCAGACAAGGTGCTGATAGTGAAGAGCATTGAAGGCATCATGAGATGAATGAACTGCTGTGCTGCTTTGTTTTCAGAAGTGTCTTGACTTGACGGAGAGGCAGCAAGTGTTGCCTGACCATGAAGCTCTAGCGAAGGTTCGGTCAGATTGACCGAAGTTCTTGAACGCCACAGTTGCATGCACACTCGTTATCTCCCCCGTTCATGTTCTCTCTCAGCTTCCCAGCTCAAGTCCCACCGACTCTCCGTCTCAGCCGGTCTAGTCAGAATCACCAGCTTCAGTAGATCCTTTAGTCCATCAGGCCGGAGGGATCATCAGCCGCCACCACCACCAGTGTCTGGACTCCAGGGGGGGATTTATCTCGCTGCCACTCAGGACGGACGTCCGAGACTTCAAAGCTCCCCGTGGAGTCCGAGCGCCGAGTGCTCTCGCTGTGAAGGCTTAATCAGCACATATCTTCTCTCGGAATATATAAATGCATGTTCACTTCACACACTCGTCTCTCCTTGAGTGACTTATGGTGCAACTACAGTGTGAGATGATGTTCATGGCGGGGAATCATAAAGAGGTTAGAGATGTTAAACGTCCTTGAATCAGACCTCAAACCAAACAGTATATTTTGAGTTAACACCGCTTTTTGAATTATTCTTGTCTAATAAGCCCAGTTATCAGTAAAGTTATTATCTTTAACACATTTTCGGGGGCCAATCAATCACAATTAACGTACCTTTTGGCTCTTTGCTCGTTCACCTAATTAAATTCAACAGCCCGAGTCAGAAGTCTCATGTTGAACTATTAATTGTCATTCATTAAAGAATGGAAAAGGGATTTTTTTTTTAAATTTCAATACGCTGCATATTCAGCAGGCACAGTGCACAAATAAATTAGGGGTGGAGATGAAAGAAATCAAACATTTGTGAATGTGTAATTATCATTCCGACTGCCGTGTTTGCCCACGCACACACCTGCAAACACCTCGGAGGTCTCGGGAGGTAAAGTTCAGCAGATGGGAGGCTGAAGCCTGCAGCAGGTGTCTTCTAAACCCCTTCACGTTCATTACAGCCTGCATATTATAAAACATGGAAATGGAGTTTAATGTTACTGAGATGAACAGAAGACCTATTAAAGCGATGTTCCTTACAGCTGCACGCCAAGTGAGGATTCATCACTGACGCTCTATTTTGCTGCTTTCAGGTTGCAGAACATTTTTGCCGGAAGGTCAATTTTACAGGCGTATTTTGACTAAGCGGTTGATGTTTACTTAAAAAATGTTTACGGACGTGAAAGAAAAATGAGAGCAATTTGAAATTCGCCAAATGTTCCATCGCCGGTCAAACGAACTGATTCCCTGGTTCAAGTCATATTTATGGGCCTGTAAAACGCATCTGTTCGTTTTTTTTTTTTTTTTTTTTTTTACGGGGCCGACTGATTGCTGAGCCAACTAGTGATAAATACATAACAGCTTTGACTCCCAGCCAGACACTCATGCAGCGGATCCACGGGCCCGACATCCCAAAAAAGCCGGGCGATGCTACGGGCGGAAGATTGTCTTAAAATCCAAGATAAACCGGCGCCGTGGCTTCATTAAAGATAGATTAGTTAACGTCATGGGTTCAAACACCTCGTGGGGGACCAGGCGACTGAGAGAAGCTGCCTTTAGTTCTTCTTATTGCCTGTCTTGTCTCCGAACACCTTGGTTTTACATAAACCGATCCTCTTCCTGCGGTCGGATACGTCTTTTACAGACATTTATACAGCTCCTGTCATCAGTGGGCTCGTCCAAGTGAAACAAGTTCACCGTTTAACAAAGTTCCACGTCTCATCGATACGTCTCATGCATGAGAAGCATGCTGCAAGAAGCTGATTGCATCTCATTGATGGGTTGTGTTAACATTAGAGGTTCCTGCTGTGTCTCCGCAGAAGCCAAGCAGCGTCTCATTCTTCGGTACGTGCTTTGACATGTCGGGAACATCGTGTGAAGAGAAGCTGACAGTCCTTTCATTCCCAGTTACCCCCGCCCCCCCTCCTAATTTGATCTGCACAAATAACACATCATGCATTGAAAACCTGATGTGTTTGTATCCCTGCAATAAAAAAAAATAGAACATTAAATGAACTTGTGGTTTTGTGGCTACAGAAGTTTTTGCCAACTTACTTAAAAATATCGATCCAGCCTCCCTGATGTGTCCTCAGGCTGATGGTCTGAAAGCACAGGGAGGCTGATGGAGCAACATTGATCATCTTTATTTCTTCAAACCTCGACTTTGGAACGAGAAAAGACCTCGCCTGAAGAGATGAAGCTGTGCTCTTCCTCACAGGGGATGGAGGTGCGAGCGCCGTAGCCAGTGGCCAAACAAGAAGAAACCTACCAGCAGGTATGTTGTTGTTCTACGTGTCTGAAGGGCAGATGACACTTGCATGAACCCAACCTGAACGTGTCGGTAAAGGTGCAATTACTGTTGCTTTCAGTAAATTTGAACTCCAGTCTAAAGATATTTTCAGGAATTAAATATTTCTCATGGTTTGTCCCCTCCGTGGAACTGGGGAGGAGACGGAGGATTTAACAAGGCGACCGACGAATTTGAAGGAAGTCAAAGTAAAAGCGGGAATGATTTATCTGCAACTAAACACTTGCACATAACAAAAGGCTCTCAGACGTCAGATAAGGACGGGACGAAGCGGTTGTGCCGAACGAAATGAATTGAACGTCCGTCTCCGAAACAAGAATATAAACAAACAAACAAAAACTCTGATTTGGAAAGAAAAAAAGACTTCCGGCATGAATACAGAGGTGGCAGCAACTAATGAAACTAGTCTGTCTAGACATAAACAGCTAGGGGACACTTCAAAACATTAATTTACAAAACTTAAACGAGTGCATCAGTAAGTCCATGCAGACTTAAAGCAGAGAAGAAAAGAGTGCGAGTGCTCCTTTGGGTGAAAGGTCGTCTGGATCAAAGAAGACTTGCAGGTTAGCAGGTAACTTCAGGTCCGATCGGGGATTTTCAGCATCACAAGTTTCCAGCGGGATATATCGGTTACTTATGTTGTAAAAGTTAAAAAAGCCGCCTACTCGCCAATCGAAGGTCTCGGAAGGATCCCCTGGACCTCGGTGTGCAGATTGGTTTCAACCTGGATTATGGATTAAGGTAACGCCTTACTTTTTTTTTGTGAATATGCTCATAACTAGTAAGAGAGGTCGTGATACAGTTTACTGTTGTTAGGTTTTGAAAGCCAGATCATTTAAAAATATCCAGAAGTAGAACTTAAGTTATGCAGGTCCTGGAAGGACAATAGAACCAACGAGCGCAGGGCTGGGCTGCACAGGTGAAACTAATCAGGTCGTTAGAGGTCGTTAGAGAAAATAAGAGGAGGAGAGAAGAAACACACGACGAGCACATCCTCCCCCGCCTGAGACGCAGCATCTATATTAACTCTGATACCAACTATAGACTCTCTGATTTAATATATTACCAAAGCCGGCAAGAAGCGAAGAAGCAGAGGATTTACAGGGAAAGAAGATGTTTGTCAGACTTCAGGATCACATCCCTTTTGGTAAGAAACTCAGGCACACCTTCTGCATGTTGAAGAGGAAACCTCCGAGGTTACCTTGAACCGCTGGACAGGTTCCTTCATCAGATAGATATATGAACACCCCCCCCCCCCCCCCCCCCCCCCCCCCCACAAAACTTTTTTTTTT